>SJYQ01096325.1:0-141198 GCA_006410935.1 Redunca redunca | reverse complement strand
ACCATAAATATTCATTAATATTTAATAAGAATAAATCATCTGATGAGCACACAGATTATTATTTTAAAATATCAGAAACTTAAGATGGCAAAGTTTTTACTGCCTCAAATATTAATATTATAGGGAAAAGGGAAGAGCTATTAACAAGCATAATATATATTAGCCCAAACAAATCTTACTAAAATAAAAATTACAGTAGTATAATTCTTAAGGCCAGGGGAAAATATATTATATTTGAGTAAAGAATGGGCTGCTTCAAATGGGTTAAACATTCATAAACACTGCAAAAGGTTTATTTCTGTCTACAAAATTAAACCAATAAACCAGTACCTTATTCCTGTCCTTTCTACACTACTAGCTATTGTTCATATTAATATTAAAAACAAATACATGTACCTCATGTCCACTTAGCAGAGTACACTCATCTTAAAAAGAAACTTACCTGATGAACCAAATCCACTGAGGGCTGAGCCTATAGCAGCACCCAAAGAGCTACTGCTCCCAAAGCCAAGAGATGTACTTCCAGGTTGGCCAGGTCCGTGAGAAAATAAAGAACTGCTCTGGGAGCTATTAGTCAGAGAAGTGCTCCCATAAAATGAATTAGACTGCAGATTAGTGCTTGGCTGCTGCTGCTGCTGCTGCTGCTGCGGTGGTGGCTGAGTGCCAATTGGCCGGAACAGACCATTTGTGCTGCCTGTGAGACTATTCGCAGTTCCTCCAGCTGCTGCTGCTGCTGCTATAAAATAAATTTCAAACACTTCTTAAAACTACCCAGAAAACCATTTTCTATTATTAAAATATCTCAACCACCATCAGAAAATTATTACCCCAGAAAACGTCAGTTACACTTACCAGCTTGCGCTGCTGCTGAACTAATTAAAACAGGTGTTGGAGCCATTAATCGAACTGGAGCTCCAAGGCCAGTTCTTGCTCCAGGGCCAACCACTAAGGCACCAGTCTGATCATAATAGGCAGTTGGAGCTAGTACTTGATAGCCTAGATAATAGCAAAATAAATGTTTACCAATGAAAACATTAATATAGAAAGCACGTTATTTACTTTCTCCCACAGTTGTTTTTATCAACCAGCAAACACATTAGTTACTATAGAAAAAGCAAACACATCTGAGAAGGTATTACTAAATAAAAGAAAATCTAACAAAACCTAAATAAATGTTTTCCCTAAATTTTGACAGCGATGCCTCTTGCTTATGGACCACAGAATGATGAGATTTACTCTTTGCTTTTGAAACTATAGGTAATCAAGGGCTGATGCTTGAAATTTTTATTACCACCAATTAGTTCTCCTGAGAAAAGAATGGATAAAGACTAAGGGAACTGAGGGAAAACAGTGTAGATTCATTAGGCAATTTTAGTAAGTTTCTAAACCAAGTGCCTCATTGATAGCATTCCCTTAGATTTTCATTTGCAAGCAATCCTTTAAAGATAAAATCATGATATAAACAGGTAACTTAAAATCATAAAGTTTAACAGTCAATTTGTAAAGGGTCTCAAAAGCTAAAGTCTGAATAAAAATCACATAGGCATTAGTTGTATTACAGCCCTGACCACAAGGCAGGTGACAATTTGCACTGTTCAGAACTATAGGAAAAGTAGTTTCTCTCTTCACAGACTTTCTCAGTTCCTCATCTGAACCAGAAAATGATTATTTCGAACAGAAAAGTGACTTTTTTGCCAATTTTCTCAAAGATGATCCAAAATAATGAATACCACTCAAGATGCATGGGAGAGAAGTTATATCTCTATATCTCTACCTCTCTCTATATATAGACATACATACATGCATACAGTGGATACTTTAAGGCAACAGGTTTATTCACTCCCAGGACTCAGGTTGAGAAAGGCTGTCTTATATAGTAACAAAGACTCAGGCTCAAAAGTATGAGGACCACTTGCAAAAATGTACTAGCAACCTCGGATATTTTTAAATTTAAACACCACCTTCTAAACTAGGACCAAAACTTTCACATGTAAAGGCTGTTTTAATAAAATGCAGTAACTCTGATTCACAATTGCATCTTTATTACAATGGATATGAATTAGGAGGACCAGCCAAATGAAGGGCTGCACAGGGCAAAATCTAGGAGGGAATGACCTCTCCTCTCAGAACTAATTGGTAATAATTTTCAAAGACCTCTCCTCATAGAATGAACACGATAATTTGAGAACATTATCAGATATCCAACTGTAACTGGCATATAGAATATGCAAGTCTGGAGTTTAATAGAGAGGTTCAGGTTGGATTTACAAAGAAGGGAGTGGTCAATATAAGCATGGTATTAGCTGCTAAAAATAACCCAACCATCCAGAAAATAAAAGGGTAGGGCCTATGGCCTGGAGGGTACTTCACATTAAGAGACTGGAGAGAGGAGGAACCAAGGAAGAGACTGAGAGTAAACAGCCAGGAAGAAATAAACCAAATGGGAACACAGGGGTCTCCTGGGGGCCAAAGAAAAAAGAATTTGAATGAAGACTGAGCGATTAACAATGCAAAATGCTGCTAAAAGGCATTAAGAGTTGAGAACCAGACTAATTAATTTAACAATATGGAAGTCATTCTGGTAAGGATGATAGTCAGAGTGGTGAGTTTAGTAAAGAATGGAAGAACTGTAGCAAGTACAGAAATGCTTTTGAATTTTGCTGTAAAAAGGACCAGAGGGGAGCTACAGAAAAGGGGCTGAGAATAAATTTTTTCTTAACCAGAAAATGTTCTTGTTTAGCAGAGCATGATACTTCTTAATTGTTTAAAACATTTATTATTGTGAAATAAAACATAAAAAGTGCAAAAATCAAAAGTACATTGTAATGATTACAACACAAAAAAGTATAACCTCCATGCAAGTCAAGAATAGAAATAGAAAACTGCCTGGCACCCACCTCTTATAAGTCCCTGCTCTACCACAATCTTCTCTTTCCCTTTGTTGTTTAATCACTAAGTGATGTCCGACTCTTTGTGATCCCATGGACTTGTAGCCCGCCAGGCTCCTCTGTCCATGGGATTTCCCAGGCAAGAATACTGGAGTGGGTTGCTATTTCCTTCTCCACTTCTCCAGGGGATCTTCAGAGTTATACAACATCCTACTTTCCATAAAAGTTCTCTCTAAAAAATCATTTGGTTTGAATTATTTAAAAAATTTTACATACAATTCATCCATGTTGTTGTATGTAGACTTTGTTTCCATTTTCACTATTGTGTAGCACCTCACTAAACAAACACCATGATAAATTTATCCATTCTACATTTACACTGTTCCCCATTTGAGGCCATTGCCAACAGTACTGCCATAAACATTTTCACATGTGTATGATGGTGTATTATGTGTACATATTTCTCTAACCTAAGATGTATAGCAGCTGACACCCTGAGTTAAAGGGTATGTGTATTTTCAAACTTTGGTAGTAATGCCCAACTGCCTTCAAAGTGGTTGTGCAAATTTATACACGTAACCACCTTGGTATTAAGAGTTCCCATTGCTCCATGACTTTAAAAAATACTTGATAAACTATCAGACTTTAAAAAACCGGCCAATCTGAAAGACAGGCAGAAGCATTTGGTTGTGGTTTTGACTTTCTTTCCTGAGAAGGAAGCTGGGTGTCTTTTCATATGCTAATTGTGCCTCGGCATTTCCTCTTGGGAAAACAACTGTTCAAAGTTTCTCTCACCCATTTTCCTACTGGCTGTATTTTGTTATTGATTTATTTTATTTATTCTGTAAAATAACTTTATTTTTGGCTGTACTGGGTCTTTGTTGCTGCAAGGGCTTTTCTCTAGTGGTGTGAGGGTTTTTCTTTGCAGTGGCTTCTGTTGAGGAGCATGAGCTCTATGGCAGTAGTTGCAGCTCAAGGGCTCAATAGCTGTGCCTCCCTGTTTCTACAACACAGGCTCAACAGCTGTGGTTCACGGAGTTGAGGCTCTCCGTGGCATATGGGATCTTCAGATTCTTTACCACTGAGACACCAAGGAAGCTCTCTTATTGATTTATAATTCTTTATGTATGGTGTTTTCAAGTGTTCCACACTTTCCTCTTCCATTCCTAGCCTGACCTGTCATTCTCTTTCTGGTGACTTTTGAAGTAAAGGGTTCAAATTTCTTATTTCCTTTATTTTTATAACAAAATTTCCCTATATTATCTTCTAATAACCTTTAAAATTCCACTTTTCCACACAGGTCTAAAATCTAAAACGTAAATGATTAATGAACACAGGGTAAGTCACAGATCCCACTTGGAACAATTTGTTGCTCAAAGAATCAATTTTCTTTATTTCACCTTATTTATAAAACAAGTTCTTCCTCCCTATGCTTTTTGCTGGTTTTTTTTTTTGTTGTTGTTATTAATTAGGCAGGTGTCTAGTCCTTTTGGGATCTCATTTTTGGGGTCTCTATGTCTCTCCGTGCAGTAATTCAACTGCATCTTAGTTTTCTGAATTTTACCCTAGAGTATAAGTCAGAATAGACCAAGTCCTTTTACTCATTTTTGTCCTTTAATAAGAGTATTATGGCTAATCTTGACTCTGCATTTTCGTTAAATTTTACTATCAGCTGTCAAAAAAGCCCACAGTAAGAACCCATTGGGTTCTGATTGTTAATATATTGAAACTGTACATTAATAACAGAAGAACTGGCATGTTTAAAACATTTTTGAGTTGCCCAATGGTATTTAGGTCTCCTTGAACAAAGCTAGTGGAGGTGATGGAATTCCAATTGAACTATTTTAAATCCTAAAAAGATGATGCTATGAAAGTGCTGCAATCAATATGTCAGCAAATTTGGAAATCTCAGAAGTGGCCACAGGACTGGAAAATGTCAGTTTTCATTCCAGTCCCAAAGAAGGGCAATGCCAAAGAATGTTCAAACTACTGCATAACTGTGCTCATTTCACACACTAGCAAAGTAATGCTCAAAATTCTCCAAGCCATGCTTCAACAGTATGTGAACCATGAACTTTCAGATATTCAAGCTGGATTTAGAAAAGGCAGAAGAACCAGAGATCAAATTGCCAACATGTTAGATCATCTAAAAAGCAAGAGAGTTCCAGAAAAACATCTACTGCTTTACTGACTACGCCAAAGCCTTTGACTGTGTGGATCACAATAAACTGTGGAGAATTCTGAAAGGGAAATTTCTCCTGAGAAATCTGTATGGAGGTCAAGAAACACCAGTTAGAACTGAACATGGAACAACGGACTGGTTCCAAACTGGGCAAAGAGTATGTTAAGGCTATAAACTGTCACTCGCTTATTTAACTTATAAACAAGAGTACATCATGCAAAATGCTAGCCTGGATGAAGCACAAACTGGAATGAAGACTACCGGGAGAAATATCAATAACCTCAGATACACAGATGATATCACTTTTATGGCAGAAAGTAAAGAGGAACTAAAGAGCCTCTTGATGAAAGTGAAAGAGGAGAGTGAAAAAGTTGGCTTAAAGCTCAACATTCAGAAAACAAAGATCATGGCATCTGGTCCCATCACCTCTTGGGAAATAGATGGGGCAACAGTGGAAATAGATGGGGCAACAGTGGAAATAGTGTCAGACTTTATTTTTGGGGGCTCCAAAATCACTGCAGATGGTGACTGCAGCCATGAAATTAAAAGATGCTTACTCCTTGGCAGAAAAGTTATGACCAAACTAGATAGCATATTCAAAAGCAGAGACATTACTTTGCCGACTAAGGTCCGTCTAGTCAAGGCTATGGTTTTTCCTGTGGTCATGTATGGATGTGAGAGCTGGACTGTGAAGAAGGCTGAACGCCAAAGAATTGATGCTTTTGAACTGTGGTATTGGAGAAGACTCTTGAGAGTCCCTTGGACTGCAAGGAGATCCAACCAGTCCATTCTGAAGGAGATCAGTCCTGTGATTTCTTTGGAAGGAATGATGCTAAAGCTGAAACTCCAGTGCTTTGGCCACCTCATGCGAAGAGTTGATTCACTGGAAAAGACTCTGATGCTGGGAGGGATTGGGGGCAGGAGGAGAAGGGGATGACAGAGGATGAGATGGCTGGATGGCATCACTGAGTCGATGGGCATGAATCTGAGTGAACTCTGGGAGTTGATGATGGACAGGGAGGCCTGGCGTGCTGCGATTTATGGGGTCGCAAAGAGTACGGACACGACTGAGCGACTGAACTGAACTGAAACAAATCTGGGAGAAGTGAGCTCATTTTGGGACATTTTCAGTTTAAGGAACAGCAGGAATATACGCATGGTAATATTTCGTACAAAGGCAGTAATGTGTTACATGTTCAGAAAAGAATCCAAGATGCAGATGTGAACTCACTTGGTGTACTGGCACAGGAACAATAGGTGAAAAGTGAAACCAATTAAGATTCTCCCACAGAAGGTATATAAAGCATTTCTATTTTTCCAATACAGAAACTGAGGTTCAAAGAGGAAAGCAAATTGGTCAAGGTCACACAATAAAGTGGTAGAGTAATATGGCAGATTTGACTTCAAAAGCATCTAGTCACTAAACTAGACTGTCATTTACGTTTCACTGATACACTGAGGAAAAGGAGACTGACAAAAAGCAATGAGAAAGCCAGGAGAGTAAAATATCACACAAATGTAGGGGAGAGGAGTTTCAGAAAGTTAGACATACAACAAAGAATTGAAGAATGAAGAAAAATAAGGATGGAGAGGAAGTCATACTCTGGCACTGAGTTACATAAGAACTACTGAAAAAGAATCGTGGAGCAGTGTGAGATAGAATATAAATTCTGAAAGGAATCAATAGAGTAAGAGAGGAGCACAAGAGAGAAAGTTTTTTTAGGATGAAGAGGCAGACTAGTATCATAGTGGTTATAGAAAAGGAGGTGGCAGAGGGAGAAAGACTGAAAATATAAGACTAAGAAACAATGGATGGCATATATAGTCATGCAGAAGGACTGAAAGTCTATAATCAACATTGTACAAGAAATAGGGATTTAATGAATGAGAAGTGAAACACAGAATGTGTAAAAGCTAAGAACTCTATGAGATTTGAAGAAATAAACAGCAATTTTTTTAAGCAAGCTCCTCTATTAGCACATAAAATTTTGTAACTATGTAACTATTTGAATAAAGGAGAATTATTTCATCATAGTCCTGGGCAGAATGAAGTAAAGAAGACAGAGAAAAGTTTCATAGTGAGAGAATGATATAAACAATCAACATGTCACTTGGGAACACCAATATTAATTCTAGTAAAGCCCTTTTTATGAGAGTGACTTTTACATTTATAGTCATAAAGGAACTAAATGTTGTGGCTCAGAAGATTAGGTAAAATGACCTGATTTCTTCCTAAAAGTTTTACCTGCTTTTAAACTTCTCATCACTCCAAAGACAGTCAATTCTTTATAGACAAATATATATAGACAAATGTGGTTTTCTGTTAGGATTACCAGCACAGAGTTCACTGGTGAACAAAGCAAAATAAAAAAGCAAAAAACTGCTTTCTTATAGAACAGAAGTGAACATAAAAATAAATTTTGACAAGATCAAAGTTGATAAAATTAATAGCAAAAAACTCTGATGTTTTTAAGTCAACTAGAACATGAGCTGAACCTGAGGAACAGGAGCAAAGACATTTATAGGAAGCAAATAATAGGACCAGCATCAAAAGTCTAAAAAAAATAAGCAACAGTAAAAGTAGCAAATATACACAGTCCAGAAGCATCCTCTTAAGTCACAGTCCTACTTAGAATCTAGTAAGGCAGGACTATGGTAGTCTGTGACTCTTCAAGAGGGACCCAGAATAGTCTTAGCAGGGGCTTTCATAAACTCCCAGTTCAGTTTCTTTTTAGCTTTGTTCCATCCCTCCATGGGCCTATAATTTCAGCTTCACAGTCCATTTCACAAAGGGCTGCTTTTGCCAGGTCTCTAGTCTACAGCAGCTCTGGGACAGTAGCTTCCATGAAGGATAAAGCTCAGGTAAAAAAGGAAGATAACGAGAATAGACCTGTTCTACTATCATTTGTACTTCAGAGACAATATTAACATCCTTTTTCATTCAGTAGGCTAAACAAGTCGATAAATTCTGACCTTAGAATTTCAGAGAGAACAGAATGAATGTAACTGATACAGATTTCCTCAAAACAATATAAAGAAATACCTAGCAGCATGTTAAAAAAACCGTCAATCATGTAAGCTGGCACCTTCTCCAATGCATTAAACACATCTCCTACATGATCTGAAGAAAAAATTTATCTACAGCACAATTAAATGAAACTGGAACATGTACTGCATTAATAAGTACAGTTGACTCTTGAACAGCACAGGTATTAGGGGCACTGACCCTCTGTGCAACTAAAAATCTGCATGTAACCCTACACACCCACTATTCTGCACCTGCAGGACTCAATCAACCACAGACTAGGCAGTGCTATAGTACATCTTTATTGAAAAAGATTCAAATACAAGTGGACCCACACAGTTTAAACCAGTGATTATTCAAGGGTCAGCTGCACTCTACATGCTTCAAAGTGGGTCTTTAGGAGTGCGGAAATATGAAGGAATAGAACAGGAGGTGATGTATTATCTACAGACATTCAAACGTAACCTTTTAATTTCACTTTAAAAATGTAACAAGTGCTATTTTATTAGCTTAAGAAAAATACCTTCCATCTTTCACTACTATTAAAGTAGTAATTTTCAGACAACTTAACTTCACAAAAAATGTATTTTGCTGGTCTTTTCTAAAAGTTGTACTGCAGCAATGGGCAGAAAATTTACTAAATACTGATGCCATTAGGTTTTAAATACCAATAGATTAAAATACTATAAACGTACTAAATAAGGCTGAACTAAGTCCTAAGTGGAAAATATTAGCTGTACATTTCTCAACATTAACTAATTAAATGACTAACCTTGTAAGGCAGGAATGGCAAATAGGTTTTGTCTTACATGCTAACAAATGGCTTTATTTCTTAAAGCACTGCATTAAGAATTCTGGGCTACGCTCCATTAGAAAGATGCTTTGATTCACACTATAAACAGACTACGAAAAAATGTTTTTGAGAATTCTAATGCACATTTGTCATCCCTGTCATTAAGTCTCACAAAAGATACTGATTTCACCTATTGGCACCTGAGTTCTAATTTATTGCAGTGTAAGATTTTAAGGCGTGATGATTTTTCTCACTCCTCGGTATGGCAATCTACTTTAAACCTTTTAAATCTATCCAAATTTCCACAATTAACCAACTATATACCTGGCATGCCGGTAGCAAGACCCTGACCAAAAGCCAAAGTTGGATTTGCTGCTGCAAGTGATTCAGCTTGCTGCCCTTGCTGGCCCTGATTGGGAGTAAGAGGGCGCTGACCTGCCCCAGCACGGAGAACCTACAAAGGACAAATGATTTCCTTAGAAACGACATTAGAAAATAACAAATTAATTTATCCTGGACAACTTTATACTGCAGATAGCCTTTGGGTATTCTTTGAACATATTTACATTCAAAGAAATGTCAGTTTACCATTAAAAAGTACAAATTATGTAATTCAAGAACATAATCTATTAAGCAACATGGAGATTTTAGAAGGTCTTCACAAAAAATTATTTCTAGTATTTGTGCTTTTTAACTTACCAAAGTAGCATTAAAATGAGAGAGTTATTTGGGGAAAAGGGCAAAATTTCAGATGAAGAAAAAAGTTTAAATTTTGTAATTTTCTAAGACTGAAAACTATAAATTAAATATGATGACTCAATTAATCTCTTACAAAACTGTGATGCAGAGTGAAAACTTCAAATTTAACCAGGTTTTTAGGATTTAGAAGCTTTAATAAAGTGAGCAAAAAGCTGCTATTTACTGTAAAATCTTAGCATGAAAATAGGAACAAAGATTTCATCAAAAAATGTGAAAACTCTTAAGAATGGTCAAACTTTACTACTTCTTAATACACAGCTCTTCTTGCAGTGATAATAAACAACCATGATACACATTAATTTCACACAGGTAAATACTTCAACAGTTCAGGACAAGGGGGATTCATCTCAAGTCCAACCATGTAAGCAAGCATCATGCCACAAGTATGGGTAATCTTTAGGCAAAGTGGTTTTTTTTATTTAGCCAAAGAAGACAGATTTTAAGAGTATTAAATGGTGCTATGGCATAATCTACAAGGACTGAGTCAAAGGACAGCTTTAACAGAACATCAACATAGTTTAAAAAGAAAATTCAACTGCCAAGTAACAAACACTGTACTTGTCATTAAGTTGCTTCGTTGGTATAAGTATGATAAATTTGACAACCAGAATTCTGGCATCTTTATCAGAATTTTTCTTTGACATTTACTTACAAAAATAGCTTCAAGAAAGCAGAAACTGGGAAAAAATCTTCAAGATAAACATTTTCTGTTTTAAGAAATTAAATCTAACCTTTACTGAAAATATTTCCTCTTTCCTTGCTTAAACACAAAGAACCCAGTAACCTCCTTTTTCTGGTCAGAAATATATTAAGTTAATATTTAAAACAGTAATTTCAATACCCAGAAGAAAATGAACTGACAATCACTTTAATAGAAACACTGTGAGTACACTTTAAGAAGTGAAGAAAAAGTTAAAAACTGTTAAGAGATTTCAAGACAGTTTCAAAAACGGAAATGTAGAAGTGGAATACAACCAAATATTCAAATTCATATAATTACAACTAGAGGGGAACAAAACCCCGTAATGCTTGTGTATCAACTATATGATAGGTACTATGCTAAACACACTGGGAAAAATAAAGAGAAAAAACACAGATCTTGAATACAAGGGGCTCATACAACTTCAAAGATTCTTTAAGTTTTATTTAATGAAGGCAAGCCTATACTATACCTGCTGCTGTCCAGGCTGAGCTTGTGATGCTGCTTGTTGATTTGCTGTGTTGTTTGCCGCAGCTGCAGCTTGTTGCTGAAATAAATTGGCTGGATACACCCCCCACGGAACACCATAATACTGAGGTGGAACCACTGCCGGACCTAAACCCCACATCCCACCCCCCCAAAAAAATTAAAAAAAAAGTCACTACATTTTATAGAATAAGGTTGGTCAGTTACCATTAGATCATAAAAAAGGAACAGTGTATAAGACTTAAGAGTAGATGTCCTTACAATCCTATGGAATTGCTCTCCCCTGCAAAGAGTCGGACACGACTGAGCGACTGAACTGAACTGAACTAAACTTCCCAATTCTACTAGAGACAAAGTCTACTGAGGCATAAATTATTAAAAAAAGAAAGTATTCAGAGGTGACAGCAGTGGTATTAAAGAACAGATATGAAACTAAACTCAAGAGGAACAAATGAACTGACAGGACACTTAATCACCTTTTCAACATCTATTGAATACTAGTTTATGCACTTGACACTGGCAAACAGGAACATTAGACAACATAAAGATTTCCTATATTCAATTCATCACTCTTTTTAAAAAGGAATTTTTTTAACTGAAAACATTTTTGGCTTTCAATTTGTAAACTATAACAAAAAGCTAGGGAACATTTTGGTACTAAGCTTGCTAAAAGTATATTTTATTTGTAAACAAAATTTTAAAATATTTTTCATATCTGAAACAAAATTAGTTACAATTCTCGCAAAGCAACTGAAAATCACATAAAAATAAATGAGACGTCAGTGCTTATGTGATTAGGAAACTGGAACCAGTGAGTTAAAACAGGAACGAACTATATAATATAATCATAAAGGGACACAGACATAAGAAAGCAACCCAGGAAAAACAGTAAATTCTTGCTCTATCTACTTTATCCAAGATAAAATTTCATTTCTGGTCAGTATGTAGTATCACGCAAACTAAGACCTACCATTAAATTAATAATTAACATGTCATGTTTCCTGGCTGATAAAACAAATATGTCCTAAATTCCACTGATATGATTTTACTGTATCTGGTGGTGGTGATGGTGCAGTCACTAAGTTGTGTCCGACTCTTGAGACCCCATATACTGTAGCCTGCCAGGCTTCCCTGTCCATAGAACCTTCCCAACCCAGGAACTGAATCTGGGTCTCCTGCATTGGAGGCAGGTTCTTTACCAACTGAGCTACGAGGGAAGCATTACATATTAGTGTATCTAACATGTATTTTAGAAAGTCAAACTCTTGGTTTCACTTTGTTTTAGAAGAAAATAAAGCCCAGTGTAACTGAACCACTAACATGAAAAGCTTCAAAAAAAATAATTCTAAAGACAGTTTAAGCAAAATCTACAATAAAGACTCTTAAAACATAAGAAAAGGATTTATGAAGAAAGGATACACTGTCACAACAAAACAAAAGAATCAGATATCCAGCTAGAACTTCTCTGTCCAAAAGTAGCCAGAAGCCACCTGTGGCTAAACAGTTGAAAGTTGAATAGCCTGAACTGAGATGTGTTCTAAATACATAATACATACTTACTATGGGGATTTTGAAGACTTAGCATTAAAAAAAAGTACCTATCAATAAAAACTATCAATAATCAATAGTTAAATCAAACAGATTACTGAAATTAAGTTCATGTTTTTTACTTTTATAATATGGTTACTAGAGCGAAGAATCTAAGTTACAATTTGGCTCCCGTTCTATTTCTACTGGACAGTACTGATCTCAGAAAGTCTAAGTAAGTTCAGAATGCCAAGAATCCTTATCTCAAAACTAATGATCACTTAAAGTTGCTTCTTTCAGGTTCCATAGATTCACAGATTAATGATTCTCTGTATTTAAGATATACCAGCACTCTACATGTTAATATCCAGTTAAATGGTACCAGGAAAGCTCACATCCTATGGAATCACAGGCAGATCTACACCAAAAGTATTCATTGTGACAGGTTAGTTTCAGTTGGCTAACTAAGGGATCCAGCAGGAATTTGAAATTAACATTTTTTCCCCACATCTTAAAATTCCTGTGTATTAAAAAAAAAAAAAATCCACAGATACCTAAGAAACCCACAAATGCCTAAGAAAAAAATACCTGTTCTGCAGGCATGATAATAAATAACTACCAGAAGTGGATTTAACATTAATTGATCAGTGGTAATTCAGTGATCACTGACAGCTTCAAGTTATGAAAAGTTAGTCAATCAACAGCTTCAAACAAGGAAACACACTTCCATGGTTGATATCTCCCTGCTCCTGTCTTGGTAACCAACATAAATCATGCTTAAGACCAATTCATTCCTGTCTCTATAACTGACTCAATGTAAAACAACTTCTCCCTCTAAACCCTAGACAACAAATCACTTTATTCAAAAATATTGTGCCAAACCAGTACACAAGTCTTCCTTACTTAAATAGGAAATACAATTTGGTTTAAAAAAAAAAAAAAAGTTTTTTTTTCAGCTTTAGTGCAATACAATTGACACATGACACTGTATACTTTTGCTTTTTAGTCCAGATTTTGAGTCATAGTTATCAGGCTTTGACATTTACTAATATATTCTTTCCAACTCAATTGCACCTTTTCATCCCTCAGCTTGCCTGTTTATTCTGATATTGCTAATTAAACTTTACTTTTTAGATACTCATTCACTCAAGACTGAACCTCTTTACCTTGTCCTATTCCTGACCTGGGTGTAGCTTCGAAAGAGACTCCTGTGAGTGTCCAGCTTATTTTCTGAGAAGTAACTTTATTTGCATTGTCTCTGTGGGTAAATGGGATCAGTTACAAGAATAAAGATTTGCTAATGTAAGATTTTTGAAACTATAAAACTAAAATGTAAACCAACTATGCACAGGAGGAAAAGAGTTACTAGACTTAGGTTTTCTCCTGTAGCGTTACAGTTGAAAAATAAACTAACTCTGGAAACTTCATTTCACTCTGGATATATGTTTCAGTTTTCCCTAGGAACTTCAAATTGCCCCAACAGACCAAAGTAAAGCTTACCCCAAAATTAAAACTAAATCCAGAACAAGAAACAAGTATGAACAGTAAGTTACCTGCTAATGTAGCTGCTGCAGCCAATCCTGCTGCAGTATACGGATCAGTCCCTGGAGGAGCAGCACTGATAATATATGGATTTGGCACAAATGCAGCTGGAGCAAGGCCTGCTGAAAATACACCAGCTGTATTTGAAAGAGAGAGAAATAATAAAAACATATGTATGATTTTCATTAGAAAAAAAAAATTCTGTTCTGAAATTGGGGTTGGGGAGGAGAGAGTATATGATAATTCTAACTATTACCTAAGTGACCTTGAGCACGTAATGCAACCTGGTTCTGAGGTTCTTCATGTATGAAACAGGTATATAATCAGTAATTTCTGTTCAAATTAAATATAAATGATTGTATACTACTAGCATATAACAGGCACATAATAAATGTTTAGAGCAGTTATAACTACTATTGTTCAATAGTGGTTTTTCATTCAATCTTTATTAAGTCAATTATGAGCTAGAGATTCAACACTGAGGAGGACAGATATGATCTGCCCTCACAAATAACAATCTAGTCAGAAAAACAAGTAGAATACAGTGCAAGTACTATGAGCACAGAGAGACAGGATATCAAAGAAGCTTTTGGTAGGGTGGTATGGAGTTGTGGTAAGATAAAACTGGAGCCATCATCAGAATGAAGACTCATGAAGAGCTTCCTGGGTCATGTTAAGCAGTTGGGACTTTACTCTGAAAGTAAAAGGAAAACAGAATAAACCCACTTCTGAGTCTAATATATGCCAATATAGATTTGGTAAAGGAGGCTAAGGAAGATTTATGCTAGAATTTCCTCTTCTGGAAAGTAGATGTGAAAAGTACAAGGTAGTAAAATAGCTAAAGAGAACATGTTTAAAGTTAAAGGAGCTCAAAAAGGTTCAAGTTGAAAAAAGATGGTGGGGGATGGATATAGACATAAAAAGCAAGTGGACATAAAATAACTTTTATGGTTACTATATTATAGTGATTTTCGTGTTCTGGACTGTGACGCACAATGTGACTATTACTACTCATGGACCTAGCATCCACACACGTAAATGCCACAAACAAAAACCTCAAAAAAATGTTTACCCTTATGAAATTTCAATGCATTCTTAACTGCCAATTTTAAGAAATAATGGCCACAACCTACAATAGTGATTTCATGCCCAGGCAACACATGGCCAATTGAAACAGAGGGTTCAATTAAATCCTTGCTATTTAAGAGATCATTTGTTCAAAGTGGCATACTTAGTTATGCCCTAGATCAAAGGCTTTCGAGATTTCCCTCTAGTGCCTCTACTGTGATTCAGCTCAGTTCAGTTTAGTCGCTTAGTCATGTCTGACTCTTTGCAACCCCATGAACCACATCACGCCAGGACTCCTTGTCCATCACCAACGCCCAGAGTCCACTCAAACCCATGTCCATAGAGTTGGTGATGCCTTCCAACCATCTCATCCTCTGTCGTCCCCTTCTGCCCTCAATCTTTCCCAGCATCAGGGTCTTTTCAAATGAGTCAGCTCTTTGCATCAGGTGGCCAAAGTACTGGAGTTTCAGCTTCAACATCAGTTCTTCCAGTGAACACCCAGGACTGATCTCCTTTAGGATGGACTGGTTGGATCTCCTTACAGTCCAAGGGACTCTCAAGAATCTTCTCCAACACCACAGTTCAAAAGCATCAATTCTTTGGCGCTCAGCCTTCTTCACAGTCCAACTCTCACATCCATACATGATGACTGAAAAACCATAGCCTTGACTAGATGGACCTTTGTTGACAAAGTAATGTCTCTGCTTTTTAATATGCTGTCTAGGTCACCGGTCATAACTTTCCTTCCAAGGAGTAAGCGTCTTTTAATTTCATGGCTGCAATCACCGTCTGCAGTGACTTTGGAGCCCAGAAAAATAAAGTCAGCCAGTTTCCATTGTTTCCCCATTTTTTCCCATGAAGTGATGGGACCAGATGCCATGATCTTCGTTTTCTGAATGTTGAGCTTTAAGCCAACTTTTTCACTCTCCTCTTTCACTTTCATCAAGAGGCTTTTTAATTCCTCTTCACTTTCTGCCATAAGGGTGGTGTCATCTGCATATCTGAGGTTATTGATATTTCTCCCGGCAATCTTGATTCCAGCTTGTGTTTCTTCCAGTCCAGGGTTTCTCATGATGTACTCTGCATAGAAGTTAAACAAGCAGGGTGACAATATACAGCCTTGACACACTCCTCTTCCTATTTGGAACCAGTCTGTTGTTCCATGTCCAGTTCTAACTGTTGCTTCCTGACCTGCATATAGGTTCCTCAAGAGGCAGGAAAGGTGGTCTGGTATTCCCATCTCTTTCAGAATTTCCCAGTTTATTGTGATCCACAAATTCAAAGACTTCGGCATAGTCAACAAAGCAGAAACAGATGTTTTCTGGAACTCTCTTGCCTTTTCAATGATCATGACAAGAATAAAGATGTTTTGATATACATGTTCTAATCCTATAACTACAAATTGAAAAGTCAGGACCTAACTTTATATCCTATATTTTTATGATTAAAAGACTGCTTTTAAAAACTCAAAATACTATTAATATTTAAGTATATAAAGTGGAAAGCCAAAGTCCTCATGTAACCTTTACTGACCATTAGTTTATAGCCTTCTCAATTTTCTTTTTTGACTTCAGAAATGATTTTAATATAGCTCTCTATATTTATACTACAAAGCTGACAAAAAGCAGGAAGGTTTCATATATTTGAAAAAGAAGGAATTAGTTTGACCTAATGGATTTATTAGGACTTCCCAGGTGGTGCCAGTGGTATAGAACCCGCCTGCCAATGCAGGAACAGTAGATGTGGGTTTGATCCCTGGGTTGGGAAGATCCCCTGGAGGAGGGAATGGCGACCCACTCCAGCATTCTTGCCTGGAGAATCCCATGGACAAAGGAGCCTGGTGACCATAGTGTCCATCAGGTTACAAAGAGTCAGACATGGCTGAAAGCAACTTAGCACAATGTATATATACTGAAACTTAGGCCAAAAAAGGGAAAACTTATTTTAAGCTCACATGATTCACTTAGAAATATTTACGACATATGAGATCTGAAGCCATATGTTTGTGTGTGTTCCTGTTGTTGTTTAGTCACTAAGTCATGTTTGACTCTTCTGCAACCCCATGACTGTAATCCGCCAAGCTCCTCTGTCCATGGATTTTCCAGGCAAGAATACTGCAGTGGTTTGCCATTTCCTTTTCCAGGGGATCTTCACCCACCTAGAGACTAAACCTGCATCTCCTGCACTGCAGGAAGATTCTTTAATGCTGAGCCACAGGGAAGCCTATTATGAGTGTGTACACATAAATGCATATGGTTTGCATGTATACACATACATATGTTTGAATCTATGTTTATATATGCATATGTATAAATACATGCCCTTCTTAACTTTTAAATGAATATATATATATACAAACACACTGATATGTTTTCTATTATAGGGTATAATGGTACTTTAATATGCTTTTCTCACTTGCCAGTTAAACACAGATCCCTTTCCATGTCAAGGGATACCTATTTATTTTTTTTTGTGTGTGTAGGGGGGTGCTGCATGCCACCTGGCTTGCAGGATCATTTCTCACAACCAGGGATTGAACTCTGGCCCCTGGCAGTGAAAGCGAGCATCCTAACCACTAGACAGCTGGAGAATTTCCTAGTAATATTTACAGCTACAGAGTTCTGGATTCCACTACATAACAGGAACATGATTTAACTCGTCTACTACAGATACACAGATGATTCACTTTTTGCTATTAATAATGCTATTATTAAGTACACTACATTATCATCATATCCTTATGAAAATTCACTTAAATGGACAAACATATATAATCTCCACCTGCCTATCCAAATTACCCTCCAGGAAAGTTTTACCAATTTACACTACTGCCATGAATATACAAGAATACCACCTACACTCAGATAAAATAAGGTATTATCAAATTTTTAAAAAGTTGACAACGTGAGAAGTAAAATAAAGTACTAAAATTTGTTGGTTTTAATGTATGGTTCTTTGGCTATCAAAGAGAAACTATATCAAATCTTGTATAATTTTATTTTTTCATTAAAATTCTTATCCATCGGAATATGACCCAATTATCTCCAAGTCATTCTCCAAAAATAATCTTTTGTAAAATTAATTTGCAATGTTAAGGTTAAAAGTCACACTGCCCCTACACCCCAAACACACACCTTCACTTCAGAGTATTCTTGTTTACTGATCTAGTTATATATTTCTAAGCCAGTGCCACAATGTTTTAACTACTGAAGATAATAATTACTTTGAAATATGGCTAGGTCCATCTCTCACTTAGGTGTTCTATTAAATTTCTGGTTTCACTTTTTTGAGATAAACATCAAAAGCAAAGTTTTAAGTTTCAAAAAAGAAAAAAGGTCCTGTTTGGATTCCAATCAATATATTAAATTCACAATTTCAGAATTGACATCTTTAAGGTATTGAGTTTCCCCCAAAGGGCATGCATCCCCATTTATTCAAGCCTTCAGAAAAAGCCTTGCACTAGTTTAGTTACTCCTTACTCCATCCCACATCCTGATTACTATGTGTAACTTTTCGGTGTTCTGAGAGATTTACTAAGTTTTATCTTCTGGTCTATTTCCTCCTAGAAGATAGCTAGTTAATTCTGCAGTCCACCCCATGAGTGTTTTTTTTAATATAAATTTATTTATTTTAATTGGAGGCTAATTACAATATTGTATTGGTTTTGCCATACATCAACCAAGGGTGTACACGTGTTTCCCATCCTGAACCTCCCTCCCACCTCCCTCCCCGAACCATCTGGGTCATCCCAGTGCACCATCCCCAAGCATCCTGTATCATGCATCAAACCTGAACTGGCGATCCATTTCACATATATATGATATTATACATGTTTCAATGCAATTCTCCCAAATCATCCCACCCTCTCCCTTTCCCACAGAGTCCAAAAGACTGTTCTATACATCTGTGTCTCTTCTGCTGTCTCGCAAACAGGGTTATTGTTACCATCTTTCTAAATTCCATAAATATGCGTTAGTATACTGTATTGACGAGTGTGACATGACTGAAGCAACTTACCAGTAGCAGTATACCATATTGGTGTTTTTCTTTCTGGCTTACTTCACTCTGCATAATCGGCTCCAGTTCCATCCACCTCCTTAGAACTGATACAAATGTATTCTTTTTAATGGCTGAGTAATACTCCATTGTGTATATGTACCACAGCTTTCTTAGCCATTCATCTGCTGATGGACATCTAGGTTGCTTCCATGTCCTGGCTATTAAAAACAGTGCTGCGATGAACATTGGGGTACTGTCTCTTTCATTTCTGGTTTCCTCGGTGTGTATGCCCAGCAGTGGGATTGCTGGGTCATAAGGCAGTTCTATTTCCAGTTTTTTAAGGAATCTCCACACTGTTCTCCATAGTGGCTGTACTAGTTTGCATTCCCACCAACAGTGTAAGAGGGTTCCCTTTTCTCCACACCCTCTCCAGCATTTATTGCTTGTCAACTTTTGGATAGCAGCATTCTGACTGGCATCAAACGGTACCTCATTGTGGTTTTGATTTGCATTTCTCTGATAATGAGTGATGTTGAACATCTTTTTATGTGTTTGTTAGCCATTTGTATGTCTTCTTTGGAGAAATGTCTGTTTAGTTCTTTGGCCCATTTTTTGACTGGGTTGTTCATTTTTCTGGAGTTGAGCTGCAGGAGTTGCTTGTATATTTTTGAGATTAATTCTTTGTCAGTTGCTTCATTTGCTATTATTTTCTCCCATTCTGAAGGCTGTCTTTTCACCTTGCTTAGTTTCCTTTGTTGTGCAGAAGCTTTTAATTTTAATTAGTTCCTATCTGTTTACTTTTGCTTTTATTTCCAGTATTCTGAGAGATGGGTCATAGAGGATCCAGCTGTGATTTATGTCAGAAAGTGTTTTGCCTATGTTCTCCTCTAGGAGTTTTATAGTTTCTGATCTTTTATTTAGATCTTTAACCCATTTTATTTTTGTGTATGGCGATAAAAAAGTGTTCTAGTTTCATTCTTTTACAAGTGGTTGACCAGTTTTCCCAGCACCACTTGTTAAAGAGATTGTCTTTAATCCATTGTATATTCTTGCCTCCTTTGTCAAAGATAAGGTGTCCATAGGTGCATGGATTTATCTCTGGGCTTTCTATTTTGTTCCATTGATCTATATTTCTGTCTTTGTGCCAGTACCATATTGTCTTGATGACTGTGGCTTTGTAGTAGAGCCTGAAGTGAGGCAGGTTGATCACTCCAGTTTCACTCTTTCTCAAGAGTACTTTGGCTATTCGAGGTTTTTGGTATTTTCATACAAATTGTGAATTTGTTCTAGTTCTGTGAAAAATACCATTGGTAGCTTGATAGGGATTGCATTGAATCTATAGATTGCTTTGGGTAGTATACTCATTTTCACTATATTGATTCTTCCGATCCATGAACATGGTATATTTCTCCATCTATTAGTGTCCTCTTTCTTTCACCAGTGTTTTACGGTTTTCTATATATAGGTCTTTAGTTTCTTTAGGTAGATATATTCCTAAGTATTTTATTCTTTTCGTTGCAATGGTGAATGGAACTGTTTCCTTCATTTCTCTATTTTCTTATTATTAGTGTATAGGAATGCAAGGAATTTCTGTGTGCTGATTTTATATCCCCCAACTTTACTATACTATATTCATTGATTAGCTCTAGTAATTTTCTGGTGGAGTCTTCAGGGTTTTCTATGTAGAGGATCGTGTCATCTGCAAAGAGTAAAGAGTTTTACTTCTTTTCCAATTTGGATTCCTTTTCTTTTTTTGCTGATTGCTGTGGCCAAAACTTCCAAAACTATGTTGAAAAGTAGTGGTGCGAGTGGGCACCCTTGTCTTGTTCCTGACTTTAGGGGAAATGCTTTCAGTTCTTCACCATTGAGGATAATGTTTCCTGTGGGTTTGTCATATATACCTTTTATTATGTTGAGGTATGTTCTTTCTATTCCTGCCTTCTGGTTTTTTTTTCTTAAATCATAAATGGATGTTGAATTTTGTCTAAGGCTTTCTCTGCATCTATTAAGTTAATCATATGGCTTTTATTTTTCAATTTGTTAATGTGGTGTATTACACTGATTGATTTGTGGATATTGAAGAATCCTTGCATCCCTGGGATAAAGACCACTTGGTCATGATGTATGATCTTTTTAATGTGTTCTTGGATTCTGACTGCTAGAATTTTGTTAAGTATTTTTGCATCTATATTCATCAGTGATACTGGCCTGTACTTTTCTTTTTTGGTGGCATCTTTGTCAGGTTTTGGTATTAGGGTGACGGTGGCCTCATAGAATGAGTTTGGAAGTTTACCTTCCTCTGCAATTTTCTGCAAGAGTTTGAGTAGGACAGGTGTTAGTTCTCTAAATTTTTGGTAGAATTCAGCTGTGAAACTGTCTGGACCTGGGCTTTTGTTTGCTGGAAGATTTCTGATTACAGTTTCAATTTCCGTGCTTGTGATGGGTCTGTTAAGATTTTCTATTCCTTCCTGGTTCAGTTTTGGAAAGTTGTACTTTTCTAAGAATTTGTCCATTTCTTCCAAGTTGTCCATTTTATTGGCATATAATTGCTGACAGTAGTCTCTTATTATCCTTTCTATTTCTGTGTTGTCTGTTGTGATCTCTCCATTGATTTGATTTTTCTCCCTTTGTTTCTTGATGAGTCTGGCTAATGATCTGTCAATTTTATTTATCCTCTCAAAGAACCAGCTTTTGGCTTTGCTGATTTTTGCTATGGTCTCTTTTGCATTTATTTCTGCCCTAATTTTTAAGATTCTTTCCTTCTAACCCTGGGGTTCTTCGTTTCTTCCTTTTCTAGTTGCTTTAGGTGTAGAGTTAGGTAATTTATTTGACTTTTTGTCTTGTTTCTTGAGGTATGCCTGTATTGCTACGTACCTTCCCCTTACAACTGCTTTTACAGTGTCCCACAGGTCTTAGGTTGTTGTGTTTTCATTTTCATTTGTTTCTATGCATATTTTCATTTCTTCTGTGATTTTCTGGTTATTTAGCAATGTGTTGTTCAGCCTCCATATATTGGAATTTTTAATAGTTTTTCTCCTATAATTGAGATCTAATCTTACTGCATTGTGGTCAGAAAAAATGCATGGAATGATTTCAAGTTTTTTGAATTTACCAAGGCTAGATTTATGACCCAGGATGTGATCTATCCTGGAGAAGGTTCTGTGTGCACTTGAGAAAAAGGTGAAATTCATTGTTTTGGGGTGAAATGTCCTATGGATATCAATTAGGTCTAACTGGTCTGTTGTATAAGTTTGTGTTTCCTTGTTAATTTTGTTTAGCTGGTCTATCCATAGGTGTGAGTGGGGTATTAAAGTCTCCCACTATTACTGTGTTATTGTTAATTTCATTTTTTATACTTGTTAGCATTTGTCTTACATACTACAGTGCTCCTATGTTGGGTGGATATATATTTATAATTGTTATATCTTCTTCTTGGACTGATCCTTTGATCATTATGTTGTGTCCTTCTTTGTACCTTTTCACAGGCTTTGTTTTAAAGTCTATTTTATCTGATATTAGTACTGCTAATCCTGCTTTTGGTCTCTATTTGTGTGAAATATCTTTTTCCAGCCCTTCACTTTCAGTCTGTATGTGTCCCTTGTTTTGAGGTGGGTATCGTGTATAGAACATAAATAGGGGTCTTCTTTTTGTATCCATTCAGCTAGTCTGTCTTTTGGTTGGGGCATTCAACTCATTTACACTTAAGGTTATTACTGATAAGTATGATCCCGTTGCCATTTACTTTATCGTTTTGGGATTGAGTTTATACACCCTTTTTGTGTTTCCTGTCTAGAGAAGATCCTTTAGCATTTGTTGGAGAGCTGGTTTGGTGGTGCTGAATTCTCTCAGCTTTTGCTTGTATGTAAAGCTTTTCATTTCTCCTTCATATTTGAATGTTCTGGGCTGTAGGTTATTTTCTTTCATCACTTTAAGTATGTCCTGCCATTCCCTCCTGGCTTGAAGAGTTTCTATTGAAAGATCAGCTGTTATCCTTACGGGAATCCCCTTCTGTGTTATTTGTTGTTTTTCCCTTGCTGCTTTTAATATCTGTTCTTTGTGTTTGATCTTTTGTTAATTTGATTAATTAAAAAAGGAGGAGTATTTACTAGGGGCTGAGGAGGCAGGCGAGGGCGGCTACAAACAGCACACACAGCGCGGCCTAAGGAGCTACCCCATGTCTGAGGTCAGGCACAGAAGCCAGGAGGACCCCATGCCCGTGGGGCGGCGGCCAAGAGGAGTTACCCCATGTCCAAGGTCAGCGGCAGCGGCCAAGAGTACCAGGCTGTGACAGGGCAGGAACGGCCAAGAGGAGCTACCCCACATCCGAGGTCGGGGCGGCGGCCAAGAGTGCCAGGCTGCAACAGCGCAGGAGCAGCCAAGAAGAGCTACCCTACATCCGAAGCCTGGGACGGTGGCCGGGAGGAGCTACCCTATACCGGAGGCCAGGGGCGGCAGCCGGGAGGAGCAACCCCACGTCCAAGGAGCTGTGGCTGCACGGGTGCAGGAGTGCCTAGAGGAGGTATTCCACGTTCAAGGTCAGGAGGGGCGACAGTGAGGAGATACCTATCATCCAAGGTAAGGAGCAGCAGCTGTGCTTTGCTGGAGCAGCCATGAACAGATAACCCACATCCAAGGTAAGAGAAACCCAAGTAAGACAGTAGGTGTTGCAATGGGGCATCAGAGGGCAGACACACTGAAACTATAATCACAGAAAACTAGTCAATCTAATCACATTAGGACCACAGCCTTGTCTAACTCAATGAAACTAAGCCATGCCCGTGGGACCACCCAAAACGGGCAGGTCATGGTGGAGAGGTCTGACAGAATGTGGTCCACTAGAGAAGGGAATGGCAAGCCACTTCAGTCTTCTTGCCTTGAGAACCCCATGAACAGTATGAAAAGTCAAAATGATAGGATACTGAAAGAGGAACTCCCAGGTCAGTAGGTGCCCAATATGCTATTGGAGATCAGTGGAGAAATAACTCCAGAAAAAATGAAAGGATGGAGCTAAAGTGAAAACACCACCCAGTTGTGGATGTGACTGGTGATAGAAGCAAGGTCCAATGCTGTAAACAGCAACAATGCATAGGAACCTGGCATGTCAGGTCCATGAATCAAGGCAAACTGGAAGTGGTCAAACAGGAGATGGCAAGAGTGAACATCGACATTCTAGAAATCAGTGACCTAAAATGGACTGGAATGAGTCAATTTAACTCAAATGACCATTATACCTACTACTGCAGGCAGGAACCCCTTAGAAGAAATGGAGTAGACATCATGGTCAACAAGAGTCCAAAATGCAGTACCTGGATGCAATCTCAAAAACAACAGAATGACCTCTATTCATTGCCAAGACAAACCATTCAATATCACAGTAATCCAAGTCTGTGCCCCAACTAGTAATGCTGAAGAAGCTGAAGTTGAACGGTTCTATGAAGACCTATAAGACCTTTTAGAACTAACATCCAAAAACGATGTCCTTTTCATTATAGGGGACTGGAATGCAAAAGTAGGAAGTCAAGAAACACCTGGAGTAACAGGCAAATTTGGCCTTGGAATACAGAATGAAGCAGGGCGAAGGCTGATAGAGTTTTGCCAAGAAAATGCACTGGTCATAGCAAACACCCTCTTCCAGCAACACAAGAGAAGACTCTACACATGGACATCACCAGATGGTCAACACCAAAATCAGATTGATTATATTCTTTGCAGCCAAAGATGGAGAAGCTCTATACAGTCAAAAAAAAAAAACAAGACAGGGAGCTGACTGTGGCTCAGATCATGAACTCCTTTTTGCCAAATTCAGACTTAAATTGAAGAAAGCAGAGAAAACCACTAGACCATTCAAGTATGACCTAAATCAAATTCCTAATGATTATACAATGAAAGTGAGAAATAGATTTAAGGGATTGGATCTGATAGATAGAGTGCCTGATGAATTATGGATGGAGGTTCGTGACATTGTAGAGGAGACAGGGATCAAGACCATCCCCATGGAAAAGAAATGCAAAAAGCAAAATGGCTGTCTGGGGAGGCCTTACAAATAGCTGTGAAAAGAAGAGAAGCAAAAAGCAAAGGAGAAAAGGAAAGATATAAGCATCTGAATGTAGAATTACAAAGAATAGCAAGAAGAGATAAGAAACCCCTCCTCAGCAATCAATGCAAAGAAATAGAGGGAAACAACAGAATGGGAAAGACTAGAAATCTCTTCAAGAAAACTAGAGATACCAAGGGAACATTTCATGCAAAGATGGGCTCGATAAAGGACAGAAATGGTATGGACCTAACAGAGGCAGAAGATATTAAGAAGAGATGGCAAGAATACACAGAAGAACTGCACAAAAAAGATCTTCATGACCAAGATAATCACGATGGTGTGATCACTCACCTAGAGCCAGACATCCTGGAATGTGAAGTCAAGTGGGTCTTAGAAAGCATCACTACAAACAAAGCTAGTGGAGGTGATGGAATTCCAGTGGAGCTATTTCAAATCCTGAAAGATGATGCTGTGCAAGTGCTGCACTCAATATTCCAGCAAACGTGGAAAACTCAGCAGGGGCCATAGGACTGGAAAAGGTCAGTTTTCATTCCAATCCCAAAGAAAGGCAATGCCAAAGAATGCTCAAACTATCACACAATTGCACTCATCTCACACACTGGTAAAGTAATGCTCAAAATTCTCCAAGCCAGACTTCAGCAATACATGAACCATGAACTTCCTGATGTTCAAGCTGGTTTTAGAAAAGGCAGAAGAACCAGAGATCAAATTGCCAACATCCGCTGGATCATCAAAAAAGCAACAGAGTTCCAGAAAACCATCTATTTNGAACCATGAACTTCCTGATGTTCAAGCTGGTTTTAGAAAAGGCAGAAGAACCAGAGATCAAATTGCCAACATCTGCTGGATCATCAAAAAAGCAACAGAGTTCCAGAAAACCATCTATTTCTGCTTTATTGACTATGCCAAAGCCTTTGACTGTGTGGATCACAAGAAACTGTGGAAAATTCTGAAAGAGATGGGAATACCAGACGACCTGACCTGCCTCTTGAGAAACCTATATGCAGGTCAGGAAGCAACACCTAGAACTGTACACAGAACAGACTGGTTCCAAATAGGAAAAGGAGTACGTAAGGCTGTATATTGTCACCCTGCTTATTTAACTTCTATTCAGAGTACATCATGAGACACGCTGGGCCAGAAGAAGCACAAGCTGGAATCAAGATTGCCAGGTGAAATATCAATAACCTCAGCTATGCAGATGACACCACCCTTATGGCAGAAAGTGAAGAGAAACTAAAAAGCCTCTTGATGAAAGTGAAAGAGAGTGAAAAAGTTGGCTTAAAGCTCAACATTCAGAAAACGAAGATCATGGCATCCGGTCCCATCACTTCATGGGAAATAGATGGGGAAACAGCAGAAACAATGTCAGACTTTATTTTGGGGGGCTCCAAAATCACTGCAGATGGTGACTGCAGCCATGAAATTAAAAGACGCTTACTCCTTGGAAGAAAAGTTATGACCAACCTAGATAGCANTTCCAGTGGTCATGTATGGATGTGAGAGTTGGACTGTGAAGAAAGCTGAGTGCCAAAGAATTGATGCTTTTGAACTGTGGTGTTGGAGAAGACTCCTGAGAATCCCTTGGACTGCAAGGAGATCCAACCACTCCATTCTAAAGGCGATCAGTCCTGGGATTTCTTTAGAAGGACTGATGCTAAAGCTGAAACTCCAATACTTTGGCCACCTCATGGGAAGAGTTGACTCATTGGAAAAGACTCTGATGCTGGGAGGGATTGGGGNAAGCTGAAACTCCAATACTTTGGCCACCTCATGCGAAGAGTTGACTCATTGGAAAAGACTCTGATGCTGGGAGGGATTGGGGGCAGGAGGAGAAGGGGATGACAGAGGATGAGATGGCTGAATGGCATCACTGAGTCGGTGGGCATGAATCTGAGTGAACTCCAGGAGTTGGTGATGGACAGGGAGGCCTGGCATGCTGCAATTCATGGGGTCACAAAGAGTATGGACACAACTGAGCGACTGAACTGAATCAAGAGCTTTCACAGATACCAGTTTAAAGTTATAATGAAAGACATGATAGCAAAAGATGAAATACCAAAGAAGAAACCTACTGTAAAATATGCAAACTTATATGAGAAAAACTTTAAAGCACTCATAAACACCACAAAAGCAGACTTCAACAGCATTAAAGACACACTAGGTTCTGGAAGAATACTTACTGTCATAAAGTTGTTAATTTTCATACGTTAATAAGATTGTAACCTGATCTGAAAGTTAACAGGGGCTTCCCAGATGACTCAGTGGTAAAAAATCCACCTGGCAATGTAGGAGACATGGGTTTGATCCCTGGGTCAGGATGATACCCTGGAGGAGGTAATGGCAACACACTGCAGTATTCTTGCCTGGAGAATACCATGGACAGAGGAGCCTGGTGGGCTACAATCCATGGGATCGCAGAGTCATACACTGAGCACACATGCATATGGAAGTAAATAAGAGAATTTTAAAGCTCATACGAAAGAAAAGGCAAGAGCTGAAAATTTACAACTACCCAAAGGAAGAGCATAATGGGTATCCCAGCCTACCACATATAAATCATACGATGAAGTGTCAAGAAATAAAAAGTGTTGTAATGGCCCATGAGTAGACAGGAATCAATGTTTCTAACAATGAGTGAAGAAGCACTATATATAGGGATAAAGGTAGCTGGGGAAAAGTATAAAAAAACAGGCCCAGAGTGCACACTGCTATTAGAAGTCATCTAGAAATATGTGGTCACCTTTGATTAAAACTGAAAATAAAATTTTGGACCTGGAAAGACTTCTTCGATTGACCCAAAACAATACACAGTTAAGGGAATAGAACTAACTTAGTATATCTCATCCCTGGTCCCCAAACATCCTGATGTTTAGAGTGGAAATAAATCAAGGTCAGCCAAAATTAGGTGTAAGAATGGTTCCCACAAATCTATACACATGATAAAACGACACACACCTATACACACACATTTAGCAACGGCTGTGGTACTATACTGTAATTATTTTAACATGTAGTCATTTAGGGAAATCTAGGTGGGGAATCTGTGTACTCTCTTTGCAATCTCATGTGAATCAGTAATTATTTCAAAATAAGTTAAAAAAAAAAAAAAAAACCCCAACAACCTCAACAGAAAACAGGTACTAATACCTGCAGTCTATCAGTAAGACATATGTAATCATAGTATTTCACATTACAGTTGTAACTACAAAGCTCAAAGACTAAATAGCCTTATGAAGTAAGGAAGAAAAAATTTTGAAAAATTTTCTCGGGATTCTTACTTCTAACCCATTTTAAAAACAAAACACTCTGACTTGATATGAACACCCAAAACTATGCCTGTATTTCCAAGTGTTTCCAAATGCTCTCCATTTCACACTAAGACAAAACACTTATGTGCTGACAGCTTTCATCAAGTTACAGATTTTTATTTCACCAGGAATACAAGTAAAAGCCAAACTGTTCTTTCCTAATCTTTACTCTTGCCATGTAATCTACTACTGTTTTATCTCAATGAGATGTTTCAGGAAGTAATGAAATAACACCATTAAATAAGATCTAAACACTTTAACACAAGATTTTCTAACACTGTAATTAAAATGGTTAGTTATCAAGACTCACCTATATGTGGCTGCTGAGCTGTGGCTAATGCATACTGCTGCTGCTGAGCCGCAGTTAACTGCTGAACTGTTAGTGCATTAGTCCTCTGAAAGAGCTATAAAGAAAAATATTGAATACAGAGATTAGTCTCATAGCATTTCATTTTTGTTTAGAAAGCTAAGAATGGAATATTACAAATATATATTTTAATCACTTTCTCAACTATAAGGACATTTTATTCAATAAAACATTAAAGTGTTTAAAAATACCCCTATTATTTATGTCAACATCTCATAGCACTTCAGGCTATACTACTACTAGCTAAGAGGAACGTTGCTAAAGAAGGAGTATTCTTTACCTGCTGCTGGGAATTGTAGTCAAAAAGGCCTACAGTAGCTCCTGAAGAGTCCATTGGTACCTGATTACCAGGATAGTCAAACTGTAAGGAATCCAGACCAACTTGTTCCATGGCATCCAGATTCTGCGTTTCAGGATTTGAAAATTCTTCAACAAGTGGTTTATTAGTTGTAGGATTAGGAAGAGGCCCCAGTCCTTCTGGGGGATTAGTACTGGGGCCCAGGCGCTCAACTACTTCAGTTGGAGAGGCTTGACGACTTCCAGGAGTACGACTATGTAAAGAAAATAGAAATGAGTAAAAGTAACAAGTATGTCAAAAGATGAAATCAGAAAGTAGGAAAATCATGGAAAACAATGGTGGTAAAACACAAAAGGCAAATTAGAGACCCTAGGTCACTAAACATTGCTCTTTATCATTTTTTTTTGTTTAATCTAGCTTATACTTAAAAGCTGACATGGTTTCATTTTTTAATTATTATTAGTGACAACTGTCCACAATTTTAATAGCATAAAGATATAATTCAATTTTAAAGATAAGGAAATTGTCCAGTATCATGATTTAGGCTTAGGGCACTAAAAACTTTTGTCTCAGATCACAGACAAAATGAGCAGTAGGTATGAACAGCAGACTACCATGCAACAAATATGAGAAGACTCTAAACCAAAACCTACCCACCATACTTCCATCCTGTCTACCAGCATAGCTGTCCTAACATCTTGCCTAATACTTCGGGGGGAGTGGTGGTGGTGGGGGAACTGGCCAGAAAGGATCATATGGCCTTCACAACTGAAGGCTGTATAATACAGAATACAAAAGGGCAGTAAACCAAGACAGAAAGCTGACTCCTGACTCTAAAACATTATTCTGAGTAAATCATTTCAACACCCAGGTCTCAGTTTCCTTGAGACAGAGGAGGTGACACTGGAGTCCTATAATAACAAAAGCAAAAAGACTATTTGTAAAAACCCTCTATGAGCTCTTCACAAACAATCTTTATCACACCAAATTGTTTCAGTTTAAATCAAAATAAATAAAAATGAATATTTATCCAAAGTTAAGCATGCACATCAATGAAAAGTATAATTCTATATACAAAAGAGCAACTTTCTCTACCAATTAGTCTTAATTTGCTGAAGAAATTTATTAACACTAAATTTTAAGCACTGACTCTTCTCTTTTTATCAACATCCTGTACAGTCTAAACTATTTTCACTTTATTTCTGGACATAATTGATCCTTATTAACAGTCTCCTTCCTTCTGTGGAAATAATTTATATAAGATCTTTTCCTTCACAAGAAGTAAATTCGTTCTGAGGAACTATCATTTCATAGTATATTCAAATATAAGTATGTTAAATGAATGGTAATAACTATTATTAACCGGTCTTTCAATGTCAACGGTTATCCGTATGTAACTGCCCCACCTTTAGGTACTTTACAATGGAATAAATCTGCTAACACGTACAGAACATTTCACAAAGCAATTGATTAATTACAAGAATTGTTTTCCAAATACTTTAGGTTTGTGGACTTACATTTTATTTCAAAATTAACCACTGTCCTTGCAACATCAGAAGAAATTTCAAACTCCTTTCCCCTTTATCCACAATTAAAATTTTCATGTGAATAATCCAAAGGCTTTTCATTCAGAATATATGGGAAGAAAAAATAAAACTGAAAGGATCTTTTTTAAAATCAGTCCATTGAAAAAAAGAAAGAGGTGGGAGGAAGGTCCAAGACAGAAGATACGTGTGTGTGTGTATATATATATAACTGATCCACTTCATTGTATAGCACAAACTAATACAACATTGTAAAGCAATTATACTACAACAACAGCAACAACAACAAAAAATACGAAAGCCTGCTATATTTCTTTCATTCCTTTCAGTTCTATTCCAACAGATGATGTATCAGTTAATGTATGTAATAATGATGTGCTACCACAGTGACCATATGACCACGGCTATTACTTTGCAATATTTTTATACTGTTGAAGACAATATTGCATCAGAAATACTTTATAAGCAATTTAAAAAACCTACTACAAACCTAACGGAATTAGAATGCTATTGAATGTAAAGTTCATATTAATATGGGGAAATATAGTCTTTCATACAAAACAACCCTAATATAGCAAAAAAAAAAAAAAAAGTAGAGGATTCAAAAGAAAAAGTCATTATGCTATGAGTGGTGCTATTTTCTTGCTATAGTTAATGGTGTATTAACACTTCAATTATAAATGTATGTTCTGCAGGGTTTATAATCAACTCAGTTTTAAATGCATGCCATTGAAACACAGATTAGGTAATAGCAGAAGAGCAAAATCAGAATAAGGTTCTAAAACAAACTGAGTAGCATTAAATTTACTTCTTGTCAAAAGAGGTTTACTGGTTTTGGATGCTTTTTTGCACTTAGAACAGATTTAAATGGCACTGTTTTTAAGAAGTATTGTTACTCTGTTTTTTGATGATTAAAGGTAATAAACATAAACATGTACCTAACAACTAACTGATATTTCATGATTCATAAGATCGCAAAGAAACAACTATTTTCAGGTATAGGCCCCAAAGCATCTGATTACTGAAGTATAAAGTTCAGGATATGAAGAAACAACTCCCTAATATTTAGATGAATGTGCACTGCCTAATCTAAGTCCAAAGGCTAGAACAAAAGAAATACTTGCCATAAAGAGACAACAAAAAATCTACAACTGAACTTAAATTCTGAACTTAACACTAATTTTTAGAAGTCTGATATGTTCTTCCTATCCTAATTTCAGGAATATGATTAAGTATCAGCACAAACTCAGAAAACGGAGATAGGATACAATATACAGAGATAGAAGGAAGAGGAAACTCTACAGAAAGGTGCTGAAGAACAAACTCAAGAAGAGTTTGCCAAAAAAAATCACAGATTAAACCTTAAATTCACTAAACTTTAGCAGGGAGAAAACAGTTAAAATTTAGACTACCATAGTAGTAGAAAGGTAATAGCAATTTCTAACATTACTTAATGGGATGCATTGTTTTAGAGAATTTTGAAGACTTATCTTTTTTAAAAATGGCACATAATCATTAACTAATACTCCTTATAAAAAATCTTAAATCTTCCTCCAGATTAATACAAGGTACAAAGGGAAATAAAAAAAACAAAGTTGGAAAAATACCTAAATCAGTCATATCAGCTAGTAGAAATAATCCCTAAAGAGATATGATTTTCTTCTTGAGAAAGTGAAAATCTTACTTAAAATCTTTGCAATCGGCATCCATTCCATTTGGCAAACCTCTGCCATTTATTTTAGAATCATCATCATCTCCTTGCTTAAGATCTCTGTTTTGGTCCTCCTCAAATGGAGAAGCCTTGCCTTTTTGATCTCCTTTCTCAGGTCCATCTGTTTCAGCATCTCTAGTGCCCTGAGGAAAAAGAGTCTGTTTGATTCTGAATATTTAATAGAACACAAAAAAAGGCACCACAAGGTGACCTAAAACTACACTATAGTGCATGTAAACAATAAAAACATTGAATCTTATTTTAATTTTGTAGTCAACGAATTTATCGAAGGCCAAAAAAATTGAGTACAAACCAGTGATTTATAACAGAAGGGCTAAGGCAACCTTAACTATAGCGGTGCTAGAAAAGCAGTAACACCACAAGTGAAATTAAAATTCTACTTAATGAAAGATGATTTTGTTTAACTGTCATATCAAGTACTAACACAAATAAGCAATCTTAATCTTACAAACTTTTTTAATTAATATGATTTTTTTGCTAACATGATTAAGATTATAAATATTCCCAGTGGTTCTACCATTTCGTGTATTTCAAGAAGTGGCCAGGAGAAGAAAACAAGAGCACCAATAGCTATAAAATTACCTTTAATTCTAGGAAGGGCCAGAATAAGAAACTGACTTAAAGACAACTGAATAACCATCTAACAACTTAAAAACATTTCTTCATTCAAAATACTTACAAAAGTTCCCTTCCTAAATCGAGAATCCAATTTATCAGCAGGAGAAGAACTTAATACATATTCTACCATGCTCACACCAAGGCCTCCACTTTCTGATCGCGGAGACAATATTGCATTTACTTCACTGTTTCCATGAAAACCCTGTCCAGATCTTCTCTGTACCATAATAGGCTGGGACATTGAATGGTCTGTTTGGAAAAAAGAAAACAATTACAAATTTGTACTTTTAAGCTAACCAAAATGTATTCACATCAATTAATATTAAAGAAAAATCAAGCATACTGAATTAATATACTAAAGAAAAATCAGCATATCGTTTTGTTTTGAATGTTACTGTAATCTTTATAAAAACATCTTCAATCTGTTTAGACTCACTGCCCTTTGGACATTTCTTGAGAATACAGATTAAGAAAGTCATTTGGTAAAAAGCAGGTAAAAGGCTATCTGAAGAATAATCAAATTCAAAAGTCATTGGCAATAGAAACAATTTGAAGTCTCCACTGCCTTTAAGCCTCTTATCAAAAAGTTCTGTTGTCAATTCAGAACAACTCAAACCAAAAAACTTTAGAAATAAAATTGAAATAAAAATAACTCCTCTTAAATTGATGGAGGCACTTCTCAGGCTTATAGTCATGTATTAGACAGATTCAGAATGCATGGCTGTACTGCTATAGACATAGATGACTAAGTTCATTCAAAAAAGCCAATAACATCACAGAATGGTGAAAAGACTAAGTATCACTTAGTTTTATTTAAAAAGATTCCTTTTTTAAAGATTAAAAAAATTTAATTAGAAAATCCTTCTAGTCTAAAAGTTTTCCATTTATTTTTAACAAAAAAACTATCCATCTGGTACAAATACCTTTTCTAAGTATTTTGTGATTAAAAAAAGGCAATACTTAAGATCTGAAAGCAAATACAAACATAAAAACATTTGAGGCAAGACTTACCTAGATTTGCAGAAAAAAATTTTGAACCAATATGCTAAGCACTGTGGTATGTACGTGGGATCTAAGAACACAACAGTCCTTGTATTCTAAGAGATTATAGGTTTAACAGGAAGCGATCATAAGAAGTATAAAAGCACTTCAATAAAAACAATCCAGGATACTATGGGGAAGAGAAAGCGTATTCATCACTTTTTCCCAGTCTTAGAGTGAATCCCAAAGGAAGTGATATGAAGGACAGAGAGCAAAAAATAAGTGAAAATGGGGGTGGAAAGCACTCTGGTTAGAGAAACCAGTATGCTCAAAGGCCTAAAAGTGCCAGGAGAACACAATGAAATTAATAATCACAAATAATTCAGTTCAGCTAAGAAGGAAATATGTGTATGCTAAAATCTCCTGTGGTCATGGAAAGAACTGTAGAATGACAATTCTTTTAGGACAAGGAATGTCATTTTCATATTTGTACATGCTTGGCACTCAATAAATGATTACTTAGTAAACATAATAATCCATCCATTTCTAATTTTCTCATGTCTCCTGGTAAAAACTTATATTCATCTTCAAAATTTTATCCATACAACAAAAAAAGTTGGGAGAGGGAGTGATACAAGGAATTAACTAAAATTATAAACTTGACCCTAAAAAGATATATCAGGAATATATAAACAGTTGCTTAAATGTTTTACTTTTGGTACCAGTTGTCTTCCAAATACAACATACCAAAAATATCTCCCTAACATTCATCTTGAAAGTATCTCTCATTACCATGTTGTGCTCAAGAAGTTTTGCTTTGGAATGCTTTTAAAAATATTTGGTTCTGATAAATAAAGCAATTAACCATTTACCTTTCAAAACAAAAATCAAAACGTGTTTATCAACCAAATTTTCAAGCATGTTGTTTTAGCAAATAAAGTGCCTTTTGTGTAGAAAATGAAGTTCAATCTATATAGGTTAATACAAATCTAGAAAAAAAATTCCTTGAAGGCAGGGATCACATATCTCATTTATCTTTGTATTCTACAAATCTGGCACATTATATTACATATTGGTTGAACGCAAATAAAATTCCCAGTATTTTAGTCTCATTTAGTACTTAGCAAAGTTTTCAATCTGTTTCTGTTTTGATTATAAATAGTACTAAATATTTTCAGCTTCTCCTAACTTTTTAACAATTACCTTTAAGAACAAAATTTAAAACCGTAAAGAACTTAAACATCTTCTTAATGATTTAGAGAGGAAAAAAAGTACCTGGCAATTTATCCTAAAAAATAGAAAGTTAATTCCAGAAACTTGATTTTGTATTACTTTGATCATCTTGTGTACTTTTAGTAAGCTGCTTTTAGTTATAAAGCGGAAACTTATTTGTTAAATACATGTTAAAAGTTTCACATATACATCTCAAATTTTACTGAGAAACATTTAAAAATATAATCAGTAGTATTTTAAGAATGTAAGTATGCTCTGTAATTTACCAATACTGTCACCCCCATGAATTACACTTCTTACATTCCAGTTCCTTTTCCCTTAAGAATTTCTTGGACCTCAGTCTTTGTTAGCTATAGATATCAAAAACATTCAAAGTCTGCTCCCTTTCTGGGAATTTTACCTTACTATGGGGGTTTATTTCCTTTATGGGTGTGGCTAATGTTTAATAAAGCCAGTCTGAGCTACAGTTAATAGATCACTATCCATTGATATAATTCAAGCTTAAAAATTCCTATGGTTAAATTGTGTCCTGTATTTTAATGGAAATTCAGAATTTTATAATCAGAGTTTAACCCCAAATAAAACTTAATAAAATCTTACTGTGACAAACATTTCTAATCAATAAGTGGATCATTAGGTATGGCTTACTTTACGTAAGAAAATGTGTATTACAAGGACACATGAAATCCTCAAAGATACCACAAAGTTTCTCCAGGTATCATTTGGGGCCAGTAGGGTTTAAAAAAAATTCAAGTATTCAACAAATCCAGAACTCTCACACATACACCAATAACTTACGAGAAGTTCCCCATGCAGTCTCTCTCCATTCATCATCCCCAAGAAATATGCCTTTTTGTCCATCTTTTGTTGAATCATCAGGTTCCCAAAATTTTTTGGTAGGCAAAAGCTATTTGGAAGGAAAAAAATTATTAATTTAAATTTCATCCTAATTACAAAAAGCGAAAACACAGCAGAAAGCAAACTTACCATCAATAGGTAAAAGTTAGTTTTCAATGCTAACGAAAATTCAAGAGTGCCGTTTCCTAATTTGTCTAGTTAATAATAACTCCCCATTTATGCTTGGATACTGGTTCTAATAACTCTAGACCTGAAAAGTCAACTTCATACTTCTGCATTCTTCAAATGGTTTTACTGTCATGTGGTATTTTTAATGAATTCTTTCAAAAGACTTACTAAATTTCTTAAAACAGATAATACAATAAAAATATTTATACAAATGATTAAAGTTTTCTCTTTACTTCCAAGTACTGCCCTTGGAATATCTCCTATCCTACAGCTTCAATGACAGACAATTCTTCTTCTTACTTAACAATTCAATGGAGGTGAACGTCACAATTCTTCCTATATTCTCAACAGGAGCAATCTACTGACCCTAAAGCAGGAAGCAGGATGGTGGAAGAAATACATTAAGAAGACCTTTAAATACTTAGTGTTCATCCAGGTCTCTCCTGGCTATCTTTCCTGACACTCAGAAGAACCAGACTGAGGATATGTTTGTTTGAAAAGAACAGACTGGTTTTCTAAACCATGCATGTGACATTTAAGTAAGTATCTGTAAGACACTCATCGCTCTCGGCCCATAATTATTAGATCCTCATAATTAAGCTTGTATATACTTCTACTGCTACACTTAAAATACTAAATTACCTGTATTTGCCTCCGTAAGGGCATGGTGACCTTATCTTCAGAGAGCTCACAAATATATAACACCCATAATAAAATGAACTTAGTGAAACTTATATGGGGTCTTGAGAGAGAAGACTGTGTGTGTGTCAGGGGTTTAAAGTGTGAATGGAAGGTGGGGAGGACATAAGAAGTAATGAACAAAGGCACAACTTGAGAAAATGCATATTTTGTAGAATATGGTGTGAGATAGACGAACAGATGTGGGAGCTGATGCTGTGAAAGCTATCTAGGCAGATTATGAGGAACCTCAAAGTTCTAAGAATAATGGATATTCTAGATATTCCTTCCAGAGGCAAGGAAATCATTCAAGAGAATTACAACAGAGTCAAGACGACAAGAACTGAAACAGGGCACTGACAGAAAAAACTGAGAAAATGGATTTCAGAGACATTCAGAAGAGTCAACAGGATACAAACAAAAATAAGAGGCTGATTAAAAAGAATAAAACTTTACAATCTGGATAACAAGGTAAATGATAGTACTACCGACCAAAACAAACACAAAAACAGGATAAGCAGCTTTTTCGGGAAGCGGGGTGGATTCAATTTGGGTGTCTGCCTAATCTATGGATCTTTTGCTAAACTAAATACTGTTAATTTTAAAGGAAACTAAGTTCTCTATTTAAAAAAAAAGAAACTTTTGCATGTTAGGGTCTTCCTGAGCTGCAAATGATTTGTATTTAAAGTACAGACATTTTATTTCCATTATTATTTTAAAAGAAATTTTGTTGATTTATTTTGGCCACAACTACGTAGCTTGTGGGATACTACAATCCCAGTTCCCTGACCAGGGACTGAACCCTACCGAGGTCAGGTAAGAGCCCTACACACTGGACCACCAGGGAATTCCCTAAAGTATAGGCATTTTAAACAATAATCTATACTAACAAAGATTCCAGTAAAATACAACCTTGGTTGTTCTGATCTTTTAAAAAATCTCACTAAAAAGTTTCATGCAAATATTCAAACAAAATGTAAAGATGATACTATAATATCAAAACACTGCTATTGATATACTTAAATTATTGAACAGCTATTCACAGTGAAACCCAAGTTAATCCCTTTAAAGTACTGTATAAATAAGCCATTTCAGGCAGAAGAAAATGGTTCCTGAAAGAATAAGACTTTTATCCTATATTTCATAAAGTGTTTTAATATCAAAATAAGGATAACAAATAAGTAATCAAAAATGAAGTCATAATAAGTTAATTAGAAGCATTTATTAGACATAGAAGCGGCTGAAACAAACTAATCTGATCTTGTGAGGTAGTAGAAATAAGAATTTTTTGAGGAGACTATTCCAGTCTTTTGGGGTAAGATTCCATGTAGCGCTGTTAATAGTTCACAGATCACTGCTTTGACACCCAAACTATAAAACCTGGAGGGGAGTCTATGCCAAGGACTTATTCAGTGTGCCTACTTTCTGCCAACCACTGTGCTATGACTATCTCTTCATTTTGCAAGCATTTATAAATTATCATGGACAAACAATTTAGTAGTTAATAAAATTAACACTTCTAACAAAGGCCTTTATCACCATTCCAGAGACAGCTGTGACAAAATGCAGACACTGATTTCAAATATTTTTAGAGAAACTACTGGCCAAGAATTAAGTTAAAATGGACTAAATAAATATAGGGGAAGGCAATAAAAAAAACAGCTTAAAAAAAAAATAAAGAAAAAAATTAAGGGGTACAGTGGTTGGAATAGCAATAAAAATAGTGTTTTGCCCCTGGAGACTCTTTTACTGTAGCAGAAATGGGAAAGCATATTACAGAAAAGGCTAAGAGATCTTGAAGATCTGTAAAATACATTATCCAATACTGCTTCATATTACTTCCCTAATTCTCAAAAGCTCTAAACCATAGTCAAACAACTTGGTATTTCTTGTCAAGAAAATACTCCCCTGTCCTTTCAACTCAGAAATGATTAGGTAGACATATAGATTCAAATCCCCACTATCCACCATTTCATTAGTTCTTTCTTTAAAGAAGCACTTATGCCTTGCTCTTTTCATCTCCAAAGAAATCAGTCAACACTCTAGTACACTACTGTACTACTTCAAAATAAATAATAAATAAAATTCTTGCTAGAATTTATGAGTTAAATTTACACTTTAGATTTTTCTAATACAAACTGTCAGGTAAAATCACCAAACCAAAAAAATTAACATAATTCTGAGAATTAGGAGAACTTGAAGGCTCTATATCTACATTATAGTGTTCATATAACATCCAAATTGGGACAGTTTGAGAAAGAGAGTACTAATAACAATTATGCCATGAAAACATGTATCTGGACTGTCTGAACAAATCAGGATATAAGGTGACTCTATTTACAATGGAAGTTAATTAACGGTACAGATGCTAACAATTAGGCATGTAGACAACAAAAGCCATAAGGGAGTTCTCTAGAACTGCAGAATGGTGCTTTTCCAGACTTCAGTCCTCTCTGTTAATAAAAGATACTATACTTAATGTTTTCAAATCACAGTACTCTCAAATCTTTTACATTCTCAATACCCCTTAATATCACAGCAAATATTATTAGATGTCATCACTTCCAATGGGAAGCAGTACTGTAAACAGTCAAGGCACTCAGAAGTTCAATCTGTTGTTCAAGCATTATTACACTGTATTGGGCCAGATAATTAACTCAGCCTCAGTTTCTCCATCTGAAAAGTAAGGATAATCATAAAGCTACTGTTTTAGAGTTTCTATGAGGTTAGAATACAAGAACATAAACTATTTAGAACAGCATTGAGCATATGCCAAAATAAGTAGTAAATATCTTCACGACCATAAGTATGAATCTTAATATTACCAAACATGAATAACATGCTGTCCAGTAACATTTAACTAGTTGATTATTTTAAATGATTATAATAACATTCATTACAAATATCTTGTCTATAGCTGTTTGCCTTCTTTTAGCTTGAGTATCCTAGGGGGACCATGAAATTTCATTTATAAAAAACAGTTGCCTAATAGTTGTATTTTGCATAAGGACACAGAATCAGGGGTTAAGTAAACTGTCCAAGATTACATATAATATTACATACATGTATAGCTAGCTGGGCAGCATTAGGAGTTGAATCCATAACTGCTTAATTACAAAGCCCATATTCTTTACACTTAACTACCACAGAAGATGTTTCTTTCCAATGGTAGTCTAATTTATCAGTATTTCTAAAAATATCCAGTTATTAGGTCACAATAACCATAATGAAAAAAATAAAAGCTTAAGATATTATCATGATATTCAGACCATATAATATAGGTATTCATTAGATTGGATACAGACATAACTATAATCAGCTGGTTTCCACTCTAGTTATCCCTAACATCTCAGAACAGAGCATTTGAGAGACATATGTGACTCATACAAATACTATTCTTATTACTACCTTCAAAGAGTCAATCTTTCTCAAGGTCATATAGCACTAATGATAGACCTGAGAGAAAACGGAAGTCTCCTGAATCTTCTCTCCAATATGTTTTCCACTTCACCATACTACCTGGGATCTTACTACACAAATTTTGTTTAATGTTTTCTTTAAATTTTACTGTGTCAGAAAAGAAAGGAGAGAGTTTTGCCATACTAAGCTATGAAATACTCCACAAAAACACATTAACTCAATGATTTAAAAGTTAAATTTTGGGTTCCCTAAAGAATTTCAGGCAGGAGCCTCTTTTTCTTATTTAAAAGTGTATGTATATATATGCACCCACACACTGAATTCCTGTTAATTTTTATGTATAAAAATAGGTAGGTATGTGTCTCACTTTCACTTTTCACCTTCCTGCACTGGAGAAGGAAATGGCAACCCACTCCAGTGTTCTTGCCTGGAGAATCCCAGGGACGGAGAGCCTGGTGGGCTGCCGTCTATGAGGTCGCACAGAGTCAGACACAACTGAAGTGACTTAGCAGTAGCAGCAGCAATATAGTTTTAAAACAACATTACTAATGAAAATAAATTCAACCTCCTATGGGTTAGCTTTGCTCTTTTTAAGCCATGTGACATAATACAAATTGGGGCCTTCTGGCAAAAATGTGCTATGGAAAAAATTGGAAAGGATGAATTTATGAATGTATGATTACAAATCTATTCCTATTTTGGATAAACAACCAGAAGAAACTGTCCTTCTGATGATGAGTCAATAAAAACTATCATGATCTACACAACCCAATACATTTGGAAATAACCCTATATGCAATGCAGTGCTTTGTACATTAGATTTACAACTTTAAGACATAATAAATAAGTAAAGCTTTATTTAAAAAAAAAAAAGTCAAGATAGGGCAATATATTAGAAAAGGATTTGGCATTGAAAAAATAAATAAGCAATTCTAAAAAACTCAAGCCTGCTTTTAGTTTATTAAAATGAATAAATTCTGGGATAAAACAACAAGCCTCACCTGTCAGGAAAGGAGAAGACTGGTGAGAGAGAGACAGGCAAAGAAGGAAATCCCAGAAGGTTCCTTGCTGCCTGTGAGATGAGGAAAGATAGAAAGGCTTGTGGGAGAGGGAACCCAGAGACAGAAACCTCAAAAGGTTTCTCACTTAGAATAACAGAATTAGCTGGTAAACTGTTAAGAAAAAAACTTAATTAGTGAATAACAGCTTATTAAAAAAATACATTTTTACTAGATGGGCACAGAAGCATGACCTTCTAACTACCTGCCAAAAAACCAGACAGCCTAACCCTAACCACTTTTACTCTGTATATCTGACATTTCCACTAAGAAAAGCCTGGATTTAAGCTTTAGGTCATTTAAAAACCCAGCCTCTTTTTCCCAGAAACCTCAAATACCCCTCCACTTACCCCCCAAACAACTGAACTCTCTGTACTACTTCTGATCATGACACCCTTTTTAAAACTGCAAAGATGTCTTTGGGTTTATCTACTACTTAGAAAGGGAGGAAAAGAGTCAATTTGTAAATACATACTCAATGTAGATCTGGAAAGTAAAGTGTTGCGGGGTTTAAACAGAACTAAGGTAAGGGTGTGACTATATTTGGTATTAAAAAAAAAAGTAACAAGTCTGTTACAGACTAGGCTGAAACACTGTTCAAACTTGCTTTTAAGATATGTTATCCTACTTTCTAAAGACCAAAGAAAACAAGTAACAAGGAAAAAAACAAAAGCCCTTTGAACTGTTTCTTTTTGTTCACTNTCTTAAGCAAAGGAATACATGGGAAATAAAGAACAGAAAAAGTGAGCTCAAGTGCTACAATACAGTTATCTTTTTTGTGTGTGGCTGTGCCATGAGGCATGTGGGATCTTAAGTTTCCAGATCAGGGATTGAACCCTGACCCCCTGCAGTGGAAGCAGAGTCTTAACCAGCCCAGAATCTTCCCTGCACCATCAGGGAAGTCCCAACAGTTATCTTCTTTTTTAAAAATTGTTTTAGTTCCTATTACAAGATTATTACTTTGTACTACTTTTATCAGTTTTATCAGTTTTCAAAATTTCTCAGAATTTTATTATTTGTAGATCTTATACCAATGATAAAAAATTAATCAGATTTGATGTTTTTTAATATTCAAAAGTTCCCTTAAAAACAATTCCTTCCCCTACAATTAGCAAAACAACATGGAAATGGCACAAAAATAAAAACAGAGATCAATGGAACAGAATAAAGAGCCCAGAAATAAATTAATGCACTTATAGCCAATTAATCTACAACAAAGGAGGCAAGAGTATACAATGGAAAGACGACAGACTCTTTAACAAGCTGGGAAAACTGGACAGTTAGTTACACATGAAACAATGAGGTTAGAATATTATCTCACATCACATAAAAAATGAGCTAAAAATGGATTAAAGACCTAAATGTAAGACTTGAAACCATAAAACTCTTGGAAGAGAACATTGGCAGAACACTCTGACATAAATCACAGCAGTATTTTTTGGATCTGTCTCCTAAGACAAAACAAAAGCAGAAATAAACAAATGGGATCTAATTTAAAGCTTTTTGTAAAGGAAAATCGACAAACTGAAAAGACAACCAACAGAATGGGAGAAAAATATTTGCAAATAATATGACTGACAAGGGGTTAATATCCAAAACAAACAGCTCATAAACCACACACAAAAAAACACCAAAACCCACCCCCTGCAAAAAAAAAAAACAACAAAAACAACCTACACCTCATATCAAATAATGGGCGGAAGACCTGAACAGACATTTTTCCAAAGAAGAAATACAGATGGCTAACAGGCACATGAAAAGATTCTCAATACTGCCAATTATTAGAAAAATGCAAATCAAAATGAGATATCACCTCACAATTATCAGAATGGCTGTCATCAAAAAATCTACAAATAACAAATGTTGGAGAGGATGTGGAGAAAAGGGAAGCTTTGTACACTGCTGGTAGAAACGTAAACTGGTACAGCCACCACTAGGGAAACAGTATGTTGGTTCCTCAAAACACTAAAAATAGAACCACCATATGATCCAGCAATTCCACTCCTGGGTATCTAACTAGAAAATACTAATTTGAAAAGATACAGGTATCCCAATGTTCATAGAAGCACTATTTACAATAGCCAAAATATGGAAGCAACCCAAATGCCTATCAACACATAAATGGATTAAAAACGTGGTGTTAGAAACAATGGAATATTACTCAATCATGAAAAGAACAAAACTCTGCCATTTGCAGCAATGTGGATGAACCTGAGAGTATTATGCTTAGTGAAATAAGTCACAGAAAGTATTGCATGATATCACTTATATGTGAAATTTAAAAAATAATACAAATGAATATATATGCAAAGCAGAAACAAGCTCACAGATACAAACTACTGGTTACCAAAGGAAAGGGGGGGATGCAAATTAGGGGTGTAAGATTGAGAGATACAAACTACTATGTATAAAATAGATAAGCAACAAGGATATACTGTACAGCACAGGCAATTAGTCATTATCTTGTAATAACTTTCAGTGGAGTATAATTTATGGACTTCCCTGGTGGCTCAGAGGTTAAAGCGTCTGCCTGGAATGCAGGAGACCTGGGTTCGATCCCTGGGTTAGGAAGATCCCCTAGAGAAGGAAATGGCAACCCACTCCAGTACTCTTGCCTGGAGAATCCCATGGAGGGAGGAGCCGGGTAGGCTACAGTCCATGGGGTCACAAGGAGTCAGACACGACTGAGTGATAACTTTGTAATAACTTTCAATGGAGTATAATTTATAAAAATAATCAATCACTATGCTGTACACCTGAAACTAATAATGTAAATCAACCATAATTTAAAACAATAACTCTTTTCCCTTCTCCTCAAACTAAAACTACAGCATATTTTTCTTTTTCCATTTCTAACAGTTTAAACTGCTTTTTACCATTCATGTGACAATGTGTTCTTAAGTCATAGTCTCTCTGCCTCCTAATGTTAAGTACCACTGGAGAAAACGATTCAAAACTGAAGCCACTACAAATTCACAGCCTTCCAACTTTGGAGCCTTACAATGTAATCCTATTTAGTATTTTTCCCAGTCAGTTCTCTCTCTCGATAATTCCATAGTATTTGATATTACAGTGCACTTCCCCTCCTTATAAGATAAGGCTGTTCTGATGTTAGGCATTCTCTTACAATTCTTTTTACTTTCTTATGTGTCTAGTTACTTCTCAGGCTTCTTCACAAACTCCTATTTGTCTACTCAACTCAAAAATGTCAGTGTTCCTCAAAATTCTCTTCTGTAGCCCAAGCAATCTCATCCACTCTAAGTGCTTTGATACTTAAATGATATATGCACAGGACTTCACTCCCAGTTTGTATTTATAAACCAAATCACTCTCCTCTTCAGTATTTCCAAGTATTTCCTTTCTTCCATTCCCTGGAGGTACCATAGGAAATTCCAATCTTACTCTTCTGTATTCTGCACTTATAAATTATTTCCTTTCTTATACCAATATTCAATCACTAAAGTCAACCTCCTACCTTATTTAAATCTAATTTTCAGTTGTCTGGTTGGTCAGACCACCACCATTTCTTGCAATCTTCTATATTCCCACCCTACAATCTAATCTCCAAAATGTGACAAACTACCATTTCTCTAAATTGTACTCTGACCATATGAATCTCATATTTTAATCCTTAACTTCTCCTTAATGTGGCTTAGAAGGGGAGAGAACTGGATTCAAATTATAGTTCTGACAGGTAGTAGTTCTGTAACTCTAAAAAACTAACCTATTTTTTCTCAATTTCTGCATGAAAAAATAGCAGCAGCAGCTTCCACACAGCACGCTGTGAAAAGTTAATTAGGTAACATAAAACAAAAGTCTGGTTATGTAAAGTTAGCTATTAGAAAATTCTTCAACTGTTTCATCAAACAGTATGTGAACAACGGGGTGCCCATATGCAAAAATATGAACTTCAACACACACCATGATATAAAAATTAACTCAAAATGGATCATACACCTAAATGCAACACTTAACATTATCAAACTTCTAGGAAAACAGCAAAGCTGTGTGACCCTGCATTTGGTAGTGAGTTTTTAGATCAACATTAAAAGCAGAGTCCACAAAAGAAAAGCTTGTGTCTTACCTGACGTCAGCAATAAAAAAAATGTTCTACAAAAGATAGTGATAAAGAGAAAGAAAAACAAACTACAGAAGGAGGAAGGAGGAAAATATCTACAAATCATGTCAAATACAGGATTTGTGTCCAAGATATACTTAAAACTCTTTAAGAAAAATAAGAGAACAACCCACCCAATTAAAAAATGGGCAAAAGATCTAAACAGGTATTACATCAAAGAAGATACATGGAAGATATATGGATAGCAAATAAGCCATCCTTTTCTCTTAACTTGCTAGAAGAGCTGGATTCATTAACAATTCTTAGAAAGTGATAACTTTATTCATCCTTCCATTAATAAGCTTTTACTGGGCATATTCCATGTGCAAGATTTTACAGAGAAAAGAATGAATTAAAATATGGTCACTGTCCTCAAATAATTTAAATCAATCACAGTTTCTGGTAATTGGAAGAGTAGCTCCTATCAGGCCAAACCCTCCTGCTTTTAACTCTGGACAAAATGGGCTTTCCTGGTGGCAGTGGTAAAGAAGCCACTTGCCAATGCAGGAGACATGGGTTCAATCTCTGGGTCAGAAATCTCCTGGAAAAGGAAAGGGTAATCCACTCCAGTGCTCTTGCCTGGGAAATCCCACAGACAGAGGAGCCTGGCAGGCTATACTCCATGGGGTCACAAGAGTTGGGCAAGACTTAGTAAATAAACAACTGAAAAAAATATAGGATAGTCTAGAACCGAATTTTGTGCATAAATTCAACTCAGATGTTTAAGCAATCCCTGAACTGCATTTGTGTGGGGCTGACTCAAAGCAGCCCAATTATGGATAAAAGGACTAAGGAGAAATGTCTGCTGCTGATGTCCACAGAAGTTATGGAAATTTGGGGTTTGAGTTCCATGAGAACAAAAACAATCATCAAGACTAAAACACAATCCAAAATCACTAGACACCTAGAAAAACAGGAATGTGTGACCTTGACTAAGGAAAAAGTCAACTAATAAAAGACCAACCCCGAGATGACCTAGAGGTTAGAATTAGCAAAGATCTTAAAATAACTATTATAACTGTGCTCAAAGATGAAAGGAAAAACACACTAATAAACGAGAAAATAAATTCCAGCATAAAGAAAAAAGCAAAACTATAAACAATCAAATGGACCTAAAACTGAAAAATATCTTTTAAAAATTTCACTGGATGCACTTAACAGTTGCTGTTGTTCAGTTGCTAAGTTGTGTCCGACTCTGTGTGACCCCATAGACTGCAGCACGTCAGGCTTCCCTGTCCTGCACTATCTCCCACAGTTTGCTTAAACTCAGGTCCATTAAGTTGGTGATGCTATTCAACCATGCTATCCATCTCATCTTCTGTCACTCCCTTCTCCCGCTGCCCTCAACCGTTCCCAGCATCAGGGTCTTTTCCAGTGAGTCAGCTCTTCATATCAGGTGGCTAAAGAACTGGAGCTTCAACATCAGTCCTTCTAATGAATATTCAGGGTTGATTTCCTTTAGGACTGATAGTTGATCACTTAATAGTAAGTTGAAAATAAAAAGTGAATTTGAACACAGATCAATAGTGATTTCCAATCTGACAAGAAGGGGGGGAAAAAGGAAAGAGAAACAATTAATGAGGTGGAAAAATTATTTGAAGAAATAATGGCCAGAAATCCCCTTATATATGCTGAAAGCAAAATTTACAGATTCACGATGTTCAATGAACTCCATGCAAAATAAATAGGAAAAATAAAAACAAAACCTGGCCCCTATGCACTGAAAAGTAATGAACAAAGAGAAAATCCTGAAGGCAGACAGAAAAAAATTACAAAATGGTGAAAAATGATGAATGACCACTGATTTCACACTAGAAGCAATGGGAACCAGAATAAAAAGGATCAGACTTTAGAGGGCTGAAAGAAGAAAAAATGCTAACCTAGAATTTTTATCTGGTGAAAATATCCTTTAAGAATAAAGGCTAAAAGACATTTATAGATAAAAAGGAAAAAAAAATGCTAAACAGATATCCACCTCAGAAAGTCCTTTAAAAATTCTTAAGCTAAAGGGAAAGGATATCAGATGGAAATTCAGATCATCAGGAAGGAAGAGCACCAGAAATGCTAAGTATGTGCATAAGTGCAGAGGACTATTTTTTTTTCCTCTTTATCTCTTCAAAATATGTATCCCCACTTAAAGCAAAAATTTCATTATGGGTTTGATAACATAATAGATGAACTATTTACACGCACATCCAATACCTAATTATAATAAATATCTCTAGCCACACCATCATGACATGGATTTAAAACAGAAGTTCAAGATCAAAGCACTCTTTTATCATCCAACTTCTACAGCTGGCCCTCAATATCCATCCACATCTGCATGTTTCACCAACCAGGGATCAAAAGTATGAAAAAAATTCCAGTGTTTCCAAAATCAAATTCCCTGAGGGCTGGCACCTATTTACATAACACTGACATTGTAACCGATATTTTAAGTAGTCTAGAGATGATTTAAAGTACACTCTAGTGTCCACACAGATTATATGCAAATACCACACCACTTTGCATAAGCAACTTGAGCATCTTCACATGTTGGTATTGGGCTGGGGAGGCCCCTGAACAATGCCCTGCAGATACTGATGAACAACTGTACATTCATAAATATATTTTGGAGGGACCCCAATTATCTGATAAGTAAAGGGACTCTTGGACCAAATTTGTCCTACATTTCTGTCATGCAATCAAAGTTCTACATCTAACCGTGAACAATTCACTCTAATGTCTAGTATGGTCTGCTCAAATCATCTTTGACTTCCATTGTTTCTTTAAAATTTCTTAAATTGGGGAAGGGTCCATTTTATTTTTTTGCAAGTGCTTCTTAAGATCTCCATACAGCCCTAAACTCAGTGTCCCTTATAATCTGTTTTACATTTGTGATTTTACTTTCTCCTGTAACATGTATCTTACAGACCTTGTATTTTCAGATCTCCCATCCCATTACAGCCTCAACTTCTTCCAAGCATTAACTGTTTCCCAAATGTAATGGCCAATCATCTGAAAGCTTCGGGATATTGCTAACATACTATCAGGAATCAAGTATTTTCAATCACCTTAAAGAGGTGTTCTAATTTCTTAGAAATGCTTCCATTTAAATCCCACCAATCTGACAATGCAGCCATATAACTCTGACTACATAATTCAATTTATGAACATACATTAAATGATATTAAGCCCTGAAGTCTGGGATCAGTACACAAATACCATACCAACGGCAGGTATTTAAAAAACAAAAACTTCCATGTGACATCTTACTTATCTGTATCCTCTGAGAACAGACTGTCCTTATTAATTATTCCACTAGGGCCAAAAAATATAAGATGCTTGTTACTTAGGATGGAAATAGTTATAAAAATGGATTCATTATTCTGCAATCCTGAAGAAACCATTATGAATAAATTTTACATGTAAGATAATGTGTGTGCATGCTAAGAGGGTTCAGTCATGTCCGACTCTTTGCAATCCCATGGACTGTAGCCCAGGCTTCTCTGTCCGCGGGATTCTCCAGGCAAGAATACTGGAGTAGGTTGCCATTTCCTTCTCCAGGGAATCTTCCTGACCCAGGGATCAAACCCATGTCTCATGAGGCTCCTGCACTGAAGGCAGATTCTTTACCGCTGAGCCACCAGGGAAACTCCTAAGATGATGTGGTAGAGTACAAATAATACGTGATTTAGATTCAGAATACAGAGTTTTGAGTCTTAAATTCTGCCTAACCTCTAAATCTTATCTGTTGTGAAGATCAAATGTATCCAAAGGGTTTTGTGAGTGATCAATAAAAAGTGCTCAACAAGTAACTAGTTGTTATTATTAAAAGCATCATACATACTATTTCTGAAACTCTTAGGTTGCTCAATGTTTGTGTCTCTGGTAGGAAGGCTTCTGTTAGTATTTCAGCCTCCTGCCTTGTTTTCACGTTCAATACTACTTGACTTGGAACATATTACTTCTGACCTTTCTACTTAGGTTGCCTTTAATCTGCAGTAAACTGTAGCGTCAGATAATTATGGCAGATTTTTAAGAGTCAATAAGCTCTAAGAAGGAAACTACCTCTAACAAACACAAACACACATTCTAAAGTTTCAATGCTTTCTTAGGAAAGCAATTTGGTATCATATATATATATAGGTTCTTATCTCCTGAACCAGTCTCCCTTACTTTGAAAATCAATCCGAAGAATAAAACCTAAATATAAAAAGGTTTTATGTAGAAACATGTTTGTAGTTTGTAGTAGTGTTGCTTACAGATCCTGCATAATTGTCTCACAGTAAGTGATAAAACACAAGTATAAATATTGTGTAGCTGTTAACAATATTTGAGTTTGTAAGGAAATGCTTATATTAATAATAGCAATGTTAAGAACAAAAGGAAATATACCAATATCTGTACAGTCCTTAAATGATCAGAGCACACCTATTTGTTCCATCTATTTTTATTTTATTACAATAAGCCTGTACAAAATACAAATGAGAGAAGACTTTTATTAAGAAGGAAAAATAGGAAGAGACTTACATCGTCTCAGAAGTAAAAGCATCAGAGCTTTACCGAAGTCCCCTTTTCACTTACTTTCACTTCTAAGTTTTCGTCTGTGGTCCAAATATATGAGTTCATAAGTTAAAGAGACTCTAGACTGAGAGATGTCTCTTAGTTCTACAGATCCACATACTTTTGTGGTGAATCACGCCCTAGTGCAGAGGTCAACTAATTTTTTCTGTAAAGAAACTGACGGACAGTATATATACATTTTAGGCTTTACAGGTCACACAGTCCCTCAGCTTCTCAAATGCATTTGTAGCACAAAAGCAGCCATGGACAATAAGAAAATGAATGAGCACAGATGTGTCCCAATAAAACTATTTATGAACAGTGAAGTCTAAATATCGTATTTTTTGATGTGTTACAAAATCTTATTCCCCTCACCCCCCAACTATTAAAAATTCTAAAAGTCAATCCTAGAGAGCAGTTCAAACAAAAACAGGTGCTGGGCCAGATCTGACGTGTAGGCCAAGCTTTGCTGACCTGAGCTCTACTGCATTTACTCTTGATTGCTCCACAAAACATCAAATGCAGATAATCCACTCTCAAATTCGAGCAAAGCCAAAGTTAAGCATCAGAACTTTGTTTTCAACCTTTCCATTTATACTATCCCCATGAACATTTTTATTTTAATAATGAATAAGGATTTCAGATTACATTTAAATGCAGGTGGTATTATCATTTCCTTTCAATAATATGGGCAGGTTACAGGGAAAAGACTTTAAAACAAAATCCACAAAACAAGACTCAAGCTCAGCTTTTCAGTTTAGGGTGTTATTTATTTCAATCATGAGAAAGAAAATGGATAAGTGAGTAAAATAATGGGAAAGAAAGAAAATAAACACTGTTTCAATTCTTCTGCAATAAACTCCATATTAAAATGAAGCTGCAGGAGCAGCGGATCATACATATGCCACTAAGAAGAACTAAAATTTTTGCAAAACACCAAACTGTTATGTCGAACCACTATGTCTGCGGAATCAACTGAGGGCAAGGGGAAACAATCTGGATATAATGTAACAACTCTCCCCTGCATGGTTAGATGTAAGGGAGAAAGCAAACAACCCCTTTATTCCAACAAGCAATGGAGTAGCAGGCTCTCAGTTAAATAACACTGAACTATGTTCCCTTCAGGAAAACATATCCAAAAATTATGGCACACACTATACCACTCGGGGGTATAAAGTCTGTTTTCAATTTTTCTGGCTTGCATTATTAAGCCATGAAGCTTATTTCCTTAAACAATTACAATTTGCTAATAGAGAAAATACATAATGGAAACTTATCTATGGCCAAGACCCAGTATAATCTTGAGGTAAATTTGAACTAAAAAGTTATAGTGTTTGAGGTTATGAGTCTTTAACACAACTGTCACAAAAGAATGTCTTCTTAGGTTTTAAAAGTGAACAGTTTTAGCTAATTTTTCTGTGGACAGCATTAATACTAATTATGTAAGAAAAACAGATAAAGTACCACAAATAACACCTTGGTTAAATTTTTTGAGTTTTTGTATGTACTAATGCATAAACCAAAGTTTACAAATAGTCTGTACAATGAACCAAGAATATACATTATTTTCTCAGGTAACATCTGATCCAATTCCTTACCATATGCCTACCATAAAAAACTGGAATAGGAAATGGCAACTTACTCCAGTATCCCTACCTGGAAAATTCCAGGAACAGGAGAACCTGGTGGGCTACAGTACATAGGGTCACAAAGAGTCAGATACAACTGAGAGACTGAGCACACCATAAAAAAACAGGTTGGGGGGCAAAAACCATTTAGAGCTGCAATAAAAGGTATTAAAGCACCAGCATATAATACTAATCACATTTTCACAGCATTATAATTAGTTCTATTTTAAAGCCATAGTAGTTACTAAATTCTGCAGTTAAAGGGGTGATGAACTATCTTCGGCACCAAAATGCTCACTATATATTGAATGAAAAGATCATTTTAGGACATGTAAATTCAGATCATGCATGCACGCTAAATCACTTCAGTCATGTCTGACTCTGTGTGACCCCAATGACCACAGCACACCAGGCTCCTCTGTCCATGTGATTCTCCAGGCAACAATACTGGAGTGGGTTACCATGCCCTTCTCCAGGGTATCTTCCTGACCCAGGAATCTAACCCACATCTCTTCTGTATCCTGCATTGGCAGGCGGGTTCTCTACCACTAGCACCACCTCAGTTCAGTTCGGTTGCTCAGTCGCGTCCGACTCTTTGCAACCCCATGGACTGCAGCATGCCAGGCCTCTCTGTCCATCACCAATTCCCGGAGTTTACTCAGACTCATGTCCATTGAGTCAGTGATGCCATCCAACCATCTCATATTCTGTTGTCCCCTTCTCCTCCCGCCTTCAATCTTTCCCAGCATCAGGGTACTTTCCAATGAGTCACTTCTTCACATCAGGTGGCCAAAGTGTTGGAGTTTCAGCTTCAACATCAGTTCTTCCAATAAATATCAGGACTGATTTCCTTTAGGATGGACTGGCTGGATATCCTTGCTGTCCAATGGACTCTCAAGAGTCTTTTCCAACACCACAGTTCAAAAGCATCAATTCCTCTCTGCTCAGCTTTCTTTATAGTTCAACTGTCACATCTATACTTGACTACTGGAAAAACCATAGCCTTGACTAGACGGACCTTTGCTGACAAAGTAATGTCTTTGCTTTTTAATATACTGTCGAGGTTGGTCATAACTTTTCTTCCAAGGAGCAATAATTTCATGAGTGCAGTCACCATCTGCAGGGATTCTGGAGCCCAAAAAATAAAGCGCCACCTGGGAAGCCCAAAATTCAGATCATGAAATCATCTAATATCTGGATAGTGACTGTTTATACGTGCCTTCATTTATACACAATGTTCATTTTAACAGACATGAACAAGGCTCTTCCTCAGACTTTATGTACAACTGAAAACATTTACCAACATAAAATGAGTGCAACTTCCCAATGGCACTAGTTCTCCAAATTGGTCCTCTAATACAGAGAGGCTGTTGCTACTCCAAGAATCAACTACAAGAACAAAGTACATGAAAACTTAATTGATTGACGTAAGTCAATATACACAAAGAGTAACTTAAGCTGCTTATAAAATATTCCTATAGTAGTCAAACTCTTTGGACTGATTTTAACAAACATAATCATTGAGCATTAATTAGTAGTATCCAGTGAAAACAGGGGAGAAAGAAATGGCAGCCCACTCCAGTATTCTTGCCTGGAGAATCCTATGGACAGAGGAGCCTGGTGGGGTATACAGTTCATGGAGTCACAAAGAGTCGGACATGACTGAGCTTCTGAGCATTGAAAACAGGTACTAAAGTCCTTAAGGACTTCCCTGGTGGCTCAGACAGCAAAGTGTCTGTCTACAATGTGGGAGACCTGGGTTCAATCCCTGGTTTGGGAAGATCCCCTGGAGAAGGAAATGGCAATCCACTCCAGTACTATTGCCTGGAAAACCCCATGGACAGAGAAGCCTGGTAGGCTACAGTCTATGGGGTCGCAAAGAGTCGGACACGACTGAGCAACTTCACTTTCACTTTCAAAGTCCTTAAGAATACCTTAGTCTCTTCAGCACAGGAAATCACTTTTGCAAATTTTCCAACAAAATTAATTTGTTTAGCAATGCCTCTTATCCATATGACAAAGGTAAACTAAATCCAGGTTTGTGTTTATTTCTGGTAACTATTAGCTTTCACCAACTTATTAACATTTGATGTCTCTAGGAATCACCATCAACATCTAGTCATTTGTTATTTATCTGGGGGAACAAACTGAACCACACACTTTTCTAGTGATGTTGAACAAGTCACTTAGGTGGTGGTTGAACCAAGAGCCACAAATTTTTTTTTGATATATGCTCCTCATTTGTCCATGTACTTCATGGGGGAATGACATACCTGTTTTACTACCATTAAGAACGGTACTGTATAACTGACTCAACAATATTAAGGAAAAGTCAAATTTTACATTCTGAATAAAACCTGGCCTGCTCAGTCGTGTCTGACTCTTTGCTACCCCGTGGAGTATAAGCTCATCAGGCTCCTCTGTCCATGAGATTTTCCAGGCAAGAATAATGGAGTGGGTTGCCATTTCCTTCTCTAGGGGATCTTCCCAACCCAGGGATGTCTCCCACATTGCAGGCAGATGCTTTAACCTCTGAGCCACCAGGGAAGCCCTTTATCAATATACAGATTCCCAGAAACTAGAAATGTTCAAAGACCCTAGCTTAAATCTTCTAAGATTAGAAATTAAGATTGTTCCAGCACAAGCATTAAGACATTAAATAAAAATTTACCAAATATTTATGTGCAAAAATACTTTTAGCTCTTTGAGGTGCAATCTCAGATATACTCTCAAGGAGACATAATGGGGATAAATACATACTTACATACTTGAAGCTGTAGGGTGAGGTATTTTTTCCTTAGAATTCTCCCAAAGGAGAATCACTATATATAGTCCTTATGAAGTTTCTTATATTATAAGGCATTCTCTCAATTGGTTAAGAAATAAAACACTGATTATTGAAATTTCGTTTCAAAAAACAGAATACTGCTAGAGAAAATCTACACACTAAAACAACCTCAATGCTAGTTTTTGATGCTTTTACATATCATCCGAGAGCAGTATAAAGTAAAATACAGGTATATTTCTTACATGGAAAATGAAGATAACTATTAGATAACTCAAAGTGGTTCTAATCAGTCCAAGATACATGTGAAATGTCCAATGTAAATTATTAAATGAGTCCCCTCAAAAAGCAGTATTTCTGAGTTAACATTTTTATATATAAATTCTGAAAGTGGAACAAGCATTTATATACCTTATGATATATGTAATAAGAAACAGCACCACCACCAATGAAGAAAACTGCTTTTTTAAAAAAAAGTAAATCAGTAAACATCAATCTAAGAAAGCTGCTAGATCTTAATACTGATTTATTAGTAATACAAGAAAGAGAACACACAAAATCAATAAATAACACAAGGATGCAACTGCCCAATCCAGAATACGGAAAAAAGAAAAAAATTCACCTCATTTCACTATCTATGAAATTTTGTTAGAGGGGAGAGGAAGGACTATTAATATAAACTACAGGCTTAAAAGTCAAATATACTGTATAAACCTTGCTTGAATTCTGATTCTAACAAACCAACTATAAAAAAAGACTTCTGAGAAAATCAGAGAAATCTAGATATAGAATGGGTATTAGATGACATTAAGGAATTTTGTTAGCAATAATAATAATAAGATTGTATTTTTTACTAAGTTCTCATAAGCATGAGAATTTATGCTTAAACTAGCTATTGTCTGGGATTTCCTTTGAAATACTTAAAAGTAAAATACAGGTATAAAGATTTCATACGATGTTGAACATGATCTAGTACTCCAAGGTGTACTATACTATTCTACTTGAGTTTGAAAATTTCCATAGTAAGTTTAACAAGATAACAATATGACCAGCAGTCTTGTGAAGCATTTAAAGCCTTGTTAAGTATTTAAGCTGGGCTCTGAGGGATACCGTTTTGGACACCCTCCCACACACCTTGAAACAAAACATTTATCAACTGCAGCTTGTAAAGGGGGTTACGCTCTACAAGGTTAACTGACTTATCCAAGCTGTTGTTTAAACCTAATATCACCTATTTCCTCAGCGTAGTTTTGACAAGGAGTACATGAAATTAAAAACAACAATAACAAAGAACTATTTCCAAATGAGCATAACCTCTCTGGACTAATTTCTATCAGACACCATCCCTTAAAGAGAAAACAGAATTTACTGAGCACTTGATTTTATGTCAGTGATCACAGTAGGCATGTTATATTTAATTCTCACTACAATCCAGCAAAGTAAGTATTATATTAATTACAAACAAGGAAACTGTGCTCAGCTTCCCTACCCTAGTAGACAAAGCTACTAAAATGGCAGGAGTCAATAATATGAAGATTCTGAATGCTCCATGCTATTTTCCACACCAACCAAGCATAAACCATCACTCTCTTCCCCAACTTTCCTTTTGTTGAACTATTCCAGTCCCTTGGACAGCTCTGTCATTTTATCTCTTCATGTGCAAATCCTACAAATCTGTTTGGATTTGTCTGGCTCAAATGCCACTTTCTCCATTAAAACCTCCTCTAAATAATCTTTTTCTCAATTCTCCCGACATTTAATTTGTATTTTCCAATATATTAATATCATCTTATCCATGAGAATTTAAAACCTCATCAGAATTATGTACCAAAATTTTGCATACTGTTCTAGTTGTGCCAGTGTTCTGTGAAATGTTAACAGTCATGAGGGAGGAGAGCAAAAGGATACTAAATACTGTAATAAGGAGGGAAAGAAAATAAAATTATGAACTATACACCCATTAAAAGCATGAGATGGGTATATTTATGCATACGTGGAAAAAATTTTAGACTATTAAGTGAAAAGGCAAGGTAAAAACCAGTGATACCATCATTCCACTTCTGTAAAAGCAGGACACACGCATACGTATGTATACATGGCCAACAGAGTGATACAACCGCTAACAGTGGTCATGTCATGAAAGAAATATGCATGATTTTTATTTTACAGTTCTACACTCTTTGAATACTTATATTTTTAAAATGTTTAAAATATATACATGCTAAAAAAAATCACTAGGCAAGTTAGCTTGGAAATCAATGGCTTTATATGGTAGAACTCAAATATACATACATATGTACATGAAAAAGGTATCATGAGTTTTAAAGAAACATAACAGAAAAATATCTTTTCAGTAAATTAAGCATCACTTAAAAGAAAATACTCTCCAGAATTCCCTGAAGAACCAATGGTTACAACTTGGTGTTTTCACTGCTCTGGGGTCCAAGTTCAATCCCGCCTCTTATCTGTAAACCTCTAAGGGTTTTAAAGATGTTATGACACACTTTACATGTATAACCATACTTACCATAGTAATTACCTCTAGACACACCTTCATGACATTTTGGGTTAAAAAAAAAAGGGAAATCCAATTTGTAAATCTAAATATTCTATCATCTGATTAAAAGGAATCGCACTTGTGGTTAGCACTAAATTTTTTACCCTAATTCTTCTATATACTCCTCCAAAGTGTTAAAAAAAAATGGAGCAAAAAAAATCCAACATTTAAATTCAACATATTTTACTGTCTGATTTACATATTTCTAGTTTGCAAAACATTTCACAGTATTGTTCTTTGCTTTTTAAGTATTCTTTGACAAAAGGTTAGGGAAGAAGAGGGGAACTGGCTTAAAAAAAAATTCACAATTACTCCTACCACTCAAGACCATCATTGATCTAATTCAGAAATTCCCAAAGAAAGTCAAAACACTCCAGTTCTTGGCTATTATCTCATTCTATCATCAATGTGAATCAATAAGGTTAATCACTACAGGAAGCTACCTCTAAATTTGGGGTCTCAAAGGCTTAATTACCTGAGGTGTTATTCATTCACTTGTGTCCTACTGTCTGCAATCCCATGGACTGTAGCCCACCAGGCTCCTCTGTCCATGGGATTCTTCAGGCAAGAATACTGGAGTGGGCTGCCATTCCCTTCTCCAGGGGATCTTTCCAACCCATGGATCAAACCCAGGTCTCCTGCACTGCAGGCAGATTCTTTACCATCTGAACCACCCGGGAAGCCCACCTGGGGTAAAATACACCACATTAAGATCTGGGGTGGATCAAAGATGTGCTTTTTTCAGTACATACAGCAAGGACCTATTAACTGACCCTCAGAAAACTAAATGTGCTAACATTTTGAAAATTCTACATGTACCCCTCAGGGATATGAGCATCTGAATGTTAAGGTCACTGGTTATCAAATCCGCATAGTGCATGAGAATCTAGATAAAAGGTTTGAAAACTAAAAACACATCCCACCTATCTAAGACTTATCTGAATTAGTCCTAGAAGGGAGACAGGCATAGATTTGGGGGGGCTTTCCTGGTGGCTCAGAGGGTAAAGCGTCTGCCTGCAGTGCGGGAGACCCGGGTTTGATCCCTGGGGGTGAGAAGATCCCCTGGAGAAGGATATGGGAACCCACTCCAATATTCTTGCCTGGAGAATCCCATGGATGGAAGAGCCTGGTAGGCTACAGTCCACGGGATAGCAAAGAGTCGGACACAACTGAGCAACTTCACTTTCTTCAGCATCAGGGTCTTTTCAAATGAGTCAGCTCTTCGAATCAGGTGGCCAAAGTACTGGAGTTTCAGCTTCAACATCAGTCCTACCAATGAACACCCAGGACTGATCTCCTTTAGGATGGACTGGCTGGAACCCTTGCAGTCCAAAGGACTCTCAAGAGTCTTCTCCAACACCACAGTTCAAAAGCATCAATTCTTCGACACTCAGCTTTCTTTATAGTCCCAACTCTCACATCCATACATGACCACTGGACGAACCTTTGTTGACAAAGTAATGTCTCTGCTTTTTAACATGCTGTCTAGGTTGGTCATAACTCTCCTTCCAAAGGAGTAAGCGTCTTTTAATTTCATGGCTGCAATCACCATCTGCAGTGATTTTGGAGCCCAGAAAAATAAAGTCAGCCACTGTTTCCCCATCTATTTCCCATGAAGTGATGGGACCAGATGCCATGAACTTAGTTTTCTGAATGCTGAGCTTTAAGCCAACTTTTTCACTCTCCTCTTTCACTTTCAAGAAGAGGCCCTTTAGTTCTTCACTTTCTGCCGTAAGAGTGATGTTATTTGCATATCTGAGGTTATCGATGTTTCTCCCAGCAATCTCGCTTCCAGCTTGTGCTTAATCCAGCCCAGCAGTTTTCATGACGTAGTTTGCATAATTAAATAAGCAGGGTGACAATATATAGCCTTGATATACTCCTTTTCCTATTTGGAACCACTCTGTTGTTTCATGTCCAGTTCTAACTGTTGCTTCCTGGCCTGCATACAGATTTCTCAAGAGGCAGGTCAGGTGGTCTGGTATTCCCATCTCTTTCAGAATTTTCCACAGCTTATTGTGATCCACACAGTCAAAGGCTTTGGCATAGTCAATAAAGCAGAAATAGATGTTTTTCTGGAACTCTCTTGCCTTTTCAATGATCCAGCAAATGTTGGCCATTTGACCTCTTGCTCCTCTGCCTTTTCTAAAACCAGCTTGAACATCTGGAAGTTCACGGTTCATGTGAACTGAAGCCTGGCTTGGAGAATTTTGAGCATTACTTTAGTAGCGTTTAAGATGAGTGCAATTGTGCAGTAGTTTGAGCATTCTTTGGCATTGCCTTTCTTTGGGATTGGAATGAAAACTGACCTTTTCCAGTCCTGTGGCCACTGCTGAGTTTTCCAAATTTGTTGGCATATTGACTACAGCAATTTCACAGCATCATCTTTCAGGATTTGAAATAGCTCAACTGGAATTCCATCACCTCCAGTAGCTTTGTTCGTAGTGATGCTTCCTAAGGCCCACCTGACTTCATATTCCAGGATGTCTGGCTCTAGTGAGTGATCACACCATCATGATTATCTGGGTCGTGAAGATCTTTTTTGTACAAGGGTTTAATTCACAAGGACCCTAACGATTTTCCAACTAAAAGTTTTATATCATTCATCATGGTATAACAGAAACAGAAACCAGAACTAAAAGATCTAGAATATGGCGCCATGTTTGCCTCTAAGTAGCTGCTGCTACTGCTAAGTCACTTCAGTCGAGTCCACCAGTGTGTGACCCCATAGACGGCAGCCCACCAAACTCCCTCGTCCCTGGGATTCTCCAGGCAAGAACACTGGAGTCGGTTGCCATTTCCTTCTCCACTGCATGAAAGTGAAAAGTGAAGTTGCTCAGTCTTAAATCTGACTCTTAGTGACCCCATGGAATGCAGCCTACCAGGCTCCTCCATCCATAGGATTTTCCAGGCAAGAATACTGGAGTGGGGTGCCATTACCTTCTCCGTCTAAGTAGCTAAATGAACTCAAAGCACTTGAACTGTTTCTCTTTCCCCGTTTGCAAATGAGAGTAACAATGTTTCCCTCATATGGTTATTGTGGAGACTAGATAGCAAGTAAAATTGCAATATAAGTCCTCTCTAGTGTATTAACTCCTCATAATGAGTGAACATATTTTTTTCCGTTTGAGAATCAATATATAATCCTTTGACACGGTTATTTCTCTCTGGTAATTTTACTTATACAAACACAAAAGGATGAACTGAATAATGGTTATTTACTGCAACATTTGCTTGCAGTAGTTCAAAAACAGAACGTAAACAAACAAACAAAAAAATGGGCTTGCAAAAATAAAAAGTAATGCACTATTACAGGTTATTAAAGTTACATGTACTAATAAAATATCCATGATATTAAATAAAAACACCAAGTTGCCTAAGGTGTATAATCTGATCCAAGTTTTGTTTAACAAAAGAGGGGCAATGTATATGTTTGTGTGGAGTATGAAAAAATAAACACCCAAGTTTGGTAGGAGACTGGGTACTGCCAGATTCATGCTTTTGTATTTCTGTGTTCTAAGGCTTGTTAGCGAAATAAATTGTTTTTTAGAAAATAGATTTTATATTAATACAGTTTAAATCTATTACAGTTTAGAAACTATCACAAAACAGAGTACAAGCAATCTTGTGCTATTTTCAATTCATTTTAGTACTAGGTTGAATGCCCAACAAAGGAAGACCTGTCTCCAACGGTGATCTAGAAATTTTCAATTGTTACACATTATCAATTAGAAGCGATATAGCACCAAGTGGAAATAACTCAAAAAATCTTAATTAGGTTGTAACAGAGAATTAAAGGAAATCATTTGAATTCATGGTATGAGACAACTGGAAAAAGGAAAAACCATTTTAAGCAGCAGATTTTAGTGCAACTTTTAAAAAATTTTCTTCTTCACACAAAAATTTCCCAAAGTATGTTTCTTAATCACCAACGCACAACATTCTTTAAAATAAGAGGTTCCTTGTCCAATAAACTTAGAACTCGCTGCTTCCCAGCACCCATTTGTTCTTTTGCAAGCTTAGCACATGGTCATTCTGGAATCCATTCTCTGTGATATTAGCATAGTAAAGGCTATGAGATGTCCCACAATTAAAACTGCTTAACTGGGAATCCCCTAGCAGTCCAGTGGTTAGAACTCTGTACTTCATCTGCTGAGGGCCAAGTTTTTGTCCCTGGTTGGGGAACTAAGATTCCACAAGCCCTGAAGTGTGGCAGGTACACATGCATAAATAAATAAATCTGCTTCACTTTAACCTAGTATGATTGTAACTTTCTATAAACATGTTAACACAAAAGATGGTATTTTGAGAAGCAGTCATTCCAGTCTAGTCCAAAAAAAAAAGAAAAATGAACGAGTTATCTATTTCAATTTTCTTAATTTTTCTCTAGGAAAAGTCACAACCTGTGACAGTTAAGTTTTTAAAATGTTTAGTTTATTATGACTATCATGAATAGTGTAAGAAAAATATGAGCAGTACAAATTTTTGAACTAAATATAAGGAAATCTTTTAGGTGATGAGTATGAATTGTGATTTTTTTTAAACAGGTTCCTCAAATATTCAAGAACAAGCCTTGAACTGGTGATCTGCTTCCCAATCACTTTAAATTGAGATGATCATACCAATTTCCTAAAGATACAGAAGTTAAAAAACAAGACAAAAAACCGAAGCTCTCACTTAGCAAACAACAAGAACTCAAAAACACCTACACTGCAGTGCCTGAAAAGAGAAACCAAATGTATGTTAGTTTCAAGGACTATGAAGGTACATACCAAAAAAAATGCCTGTGGTAGAAATAATCAAGTATAATCTAAATGAAATTCACTCTATACAAAATAAAAAATTTTGGAAGACACACCAAGTGACTCATAGGAAATGTACACAACAAAAACTAATCTTAGAAAAATACCTAAGCAAATATTAAATAACAAAAATAGTAAGTAAACTCAAGTTTAACTTCTAAAGTCATAAAGATGGGGGGACACAGTATATTATACAATGAAATTCTCAGTATCCAATTCCTTGGAGACAACCTTATTTCCTTTTTTTTTTTTTTAAGATAACCTTATTTCTAACACTAAGTTTTAAAAGAAAATTCTTATATACAGTATTATAGAGAACTCAAGAGTTGTAATCGAAAATATACTCAACGACTTGCTTAGCGGATGCAAGGTTTCATAATCTCATTTTTTAGTCAATCCTTCAAGGAAAGTCATGTGTCTAACTCCTGTAACACAATCCAGGGAAAGGGACTCACAGTAATTATGTTAAGAGTTCCTGGACAATAATGCTCTAAATCTTTCCAAGATATTATCTCCAAAGTCTTCATAGAATTGTTCAAATTTAAAATGGCACTTAAATCCAGCGGGCCTCTACCTATATCTGCAGTCAAATCTTTTCAATTCTCCTCCCTACCTCCCCTTCTAGCTCTACGATTCTTCCTATCTGGGTCACTACACATACTAATCCCTCTGGCTAAATGCCATTTCACCCATCTCTTGACTAAATTAACATTTCTAAGTCTTTTTACAGTCCATTTTACCTCTTCTGAAAAGCTTTTTCTGACCCCCTGCAGTGTCTACCTACCTGAGTCCACAGCACTTCTGCAACACCACCTAGGGTGGCACTTAGTGTACTGCACTGTGTAAACAAGAGATTTATCAACTTCCTCTCTACTATAAACATAACCTTATAGTTGCAGTAAAACAGCAAGGACAGAGATCACTGCCCCACCAACATCTAAACACAGTGGCACATGACAGGACTGCAAACCTCAAAAAATGAATGCAAGTTTCTGATACTCTAGCTTGGTGAACGGAGAAGGCAATGGCACCCCACTCCAGTACTCCTGCCTGGAAAATCCCATGGATAGAGGAGCCTGGTGGGCTGCAGTCCATGGGGTCGCTGACTGTCGGACACGACTGAGTGACTTCACTTTCACTTTTCACTTTCATGCACTGGAGAAGGAAATGGCAACCCACTCCAGTACTCCTGCTTGGAGAATCCCAGAGCCTGGTGGGCTGCCGTCTATGGGGTCTCACAGAGTCGGACACGACTGAAGTGACTTAGAAGTAGCAGCATCTTGATGAAATGATACAACTTAGAATATCCAGAGTAACAAATGGACTGAATGGGAACTAATATGCCATGAGTACCTTCTTAACCAGACTTAGGATAAAAATTAGCAAATGATTTATCTTTGAGTACTCCTACTTTTGCTTGTATAGGCACCACATAATTTAGAGTTTAAATAAAGACTGAGCATGCACAAAGTGGACACAAAGTGGATGAAAAGCAATCAATTATATTTCTATTAAAAGGTAGTCCAAGAAAACATCGTAGGAAAACCTCAATTTCTAAATTCTCTACATTTCAAATCTTAATTCTGGTTATGTTGAATCAGTTTTTATGACTCAGGTTTTGCCACGGAAAGTAATGTTTTTGCATTTAATCACGTTAAAAGTGCTAATAAAATACTATGTGTGTGTGTCTTAGTCACTCAGTCGTGTCCAACTCTTTGCGACCTCATGGACTGTAGCCCACCAGGCTCCTCTCTGTCCCTGCAATTCTCTAGGCAAGAATACTGGAGTGGGTTGCCATTTCCTTCTCCAAGGGAACTTTCCCACCCAGGGATCAAACCCATGTCTTCTGCATTAGCAAACAGGTTTATTTATTTATTTTTTTTAACCACTATGCCACCCAGGAAGCTTTTAATTTACTTTCTTTTAATGTCAGAATGAAGAAAACCATTTTATACAGTTAAAGACTATCTCTCACTGATTCCCTAGTAAGCCTGTCAGAAACAGTGCCTAAAATCAGAGATCACCACTTAAAGAGATCTAGAATTTACTACTCTTGACATAAAATGTCCCACAAACAGAAACCACAAAGACATCTCTAAAATTAAGTCTCACATACTTTTGGTGGGGGGGGACTTAAAAAAAAAACCAACCCCTTCTCACACTATTTTTTACGTACTCTGGAAGTCAGCTACAGATTCTATTCTCCTAGGCAGGCACTGAGTAGATGGTTTCGTACTGTCACTTTATAGTCAATTTCACCAGTACTGCTCCAGGAAGCAGAATTTTTCGATCCAAATACACATATCATCCTACGTAGGTGAAAATGACTGCCTTTTTTTTTTCTGTCCCATTTCCAGTTAAAGTGTTCTGACACCCTAACTATCCCTTTTCCCTTCACACTTCTTACCCACTTTTGTATCTAGCAGCTATGGTAAAATTCTGGAATATGTACGTAAGGTGGACACAATCTGGATGTTTTCCAGTACTGTAAAATCTTTTATCTCTTCACAAGATAATGGTAAGAGAATAAGTGAAAATCGGTGATATGTCTCTAAGCATACTGCTATGTGAAAATCTGAGAAGCAGCAGCATGTATCATGCACCTACCTATGTAATAATTCTATACAGCATTTCACTGGAAAAGTGTGAAAATATTATTTCTCTGTAAATTTACTTTTTCTATTACAAAAGCAACAACTTTAAAACAAAAATGTCTTCTGTCTATATTGCTAAATATAAAAATCACCATTTAAATATTAGTTTCTAAATAATAGGGTTTGAAGAAACATTTTTCCCGCCACATCATAAAGTTTGAAGAAACCTTTTTCCCGCCACATCAGAATTCAGGAGTGAGAGACATCGGAGTTAAAAGACTGATGGTAATCCAAATGGCTCCTTTATTTCTGAAAAGCAAAATCTAAACCTAGACCAAGACAGCGTCCTAACAATCACACTCCATAATTATCCTAACCCAGTCACAGGTAGCACTGGACAATCACAGTCCTTCTCCAGAAAGGAACAAAGTCTATCACTGGTGGCCTCGGGAAGAAGCAAAGTGCTTTCTGTGAGGGGCAGGCTCCCACAAAGAAAGAGGAAAGGGGCTGAGCCATACTTGATCAGTTCCTTCTTACAAACTCATCCAAAGGAAGAGTGAGAAGGTGGAACAATAGGAGCAAGTCAGACTATTTTTATGCTTTCTTAAAAACAGCAAAAAATCTAGTGTGTAATAATCTAGTATGTAACATGTGTACCTGTTACACTGTTACAGGTACAATTATTATCTTAATCATATCTGTCAGTAAAATGGCCTCAAACTGTGAATGCAAGCTGAACAAAGCCATGAGGTACAACCATTCAGATATTTCAAGTATGTATCCACAAGTTTTAAAAACATGAAAAAATACAGTGTTTTCCTTGTCTTAGAAACCCAACAAATTCAAAGGTGGCTGAATTACAAGGTACAAAGAAATTGAGTCCAGGAAACAGAACCAACCTCCACTTAAAACTATGAAGTGGAGGCAGTCTGGTCACAGAGAAGACTGGCTTTGGATGTCACACCTGGCCTTAATCTCTGAAAGTAATTACTTCTGTTAACTTGGATAGTACCTACACAGGAAGTAACTACATAGGAAAATAAATTATCTTTCAACACCGGAAAGATTTATAAACAAGTATGGAAGGTTTAAGAGAAACAAAATCCTAATATTAGTGTCTGTGTTAAGATTGCTTATTTGGCTTATTAGTGCCTAAAAAAATTGACCTGTTAAAGTGACAACCTTGCATGACCAATTTAAATATGGCAGTATTTAGACTTTAAAAAGCTGAAATTTTATTAATATCAAATATCTAAAATAACTTTAGACTCAAAATAAGAAAATTATGTATTAAAGTTTAAATTGTTTGAAGATATTTGTTAATTGCAAATTAACAAATGTAACTTGAAGAGTTACTGTGCAAATAACAAAAATGAGCTTTAAAACCTGAAGAACCAGGATTCTGAAATATAACTTTAATTAAAAAAAAAAAAATGGCTTATTTCATACAAAACCCACCCTCCAGGACACCAAAAGACAATTCTAAACAACTCAATGTCACCAGAAATTGGACTTTTAAAAGACATGCTTGAAATAAGGGAAATGCCAGTAACTATTTAAGGAGGACTGTGCAGATAAAGCAAATCATTTTTTTAAAAGCAGGGAATTAAAAAACTAAGAATAGAAACTTAGCCAATTAAAACTATTTATGTTTGTGTTTTTAACCGGATTCCTAGCCAGAAATCCTTAAATCATCCTCCAATGCTCCAGGTCACATGGTGAAAGAGTCACCTATTAAACACGAATCTAAGCAGTAAACAAGTCTTCTGAAATTCTTAGGTAACACGCTTTGTTAAAATTTTCTTGATATACAATACCTTTCCAAGTACTACATTTCTCTCAAACATTTAAAAGCTTTTTTCTAGTACAGCTTCCCCCCTCCCCACAAAAAAACCTTTGCCCCTAAGTCTGTCACCAATTTTTAAGCTAAAATCTCACAAAAGTACTAAGTCCAGATTTTAACACGGTTGTCTTATTATACATGATTAACCCCGCAATTCCCATCCCATTTAAACGTTTACATGTGTCAGAATGAAAAACTAAGAAAAGTTGGTTTTCCCTAGCTGTGGTCTCGGAAGTTAACACTTTTACACGTGTGTTTGGGCAAAAAAAAATTTAACATGTTTCCCAAACTTGGCCCAGGTCAGATACAAAAGGATGGCTACAATGTGTGAAGTTTTCATCTCTTCTTTGATTTTAATGTTTACACATTTCCCTGAGTCTCAAAATCGGTTACAGTTAACAAAAACACAACAATCCTCACCAATGGCACCTAACACAACGAACCCAAGCCGCCGTCTCTTTCGTCCCTACACCTGTCTACCGGAAGCTTTTCCTGGACACGCTCGGGACCTCAAGCATTCATCCCCACACTTGTTTTCATAAACCCGCTCCTTCCTCTTCGCCCAGTTCCAACTCGCATGCTTCTCGGGATCCACCCGGCCTCTCTCCCCCCGGCACGTTCCGAGCCTTTAAGGGCTGGGCAGGCGGACAGCTCGATCTCTAACCCCAAGCGCGCCAGGACCAAGAAAGAGCCGGGAGGGCCCCCCCGCAAGCTCCGNCATTGCATCTGAGGGTTATGTCTATATGGCCTGTTGAGACAAGTGCTTGTCAACCAGAGTTGCATATCAGAATCACCTGGTCAACATTTTAAAGATCTCGATTTCCACGCCCCATCCCAGAGATTTTATTTAATGGGTCTGAGAGGACATACTGATGTTTTTAAAAAGCTCTTCAGTGGTTATGCTGTGTAGCCATTGAGAACCACCAGCTTAAACAGATCACATTTTACAGCATAATGCTATTTCAATATTCCCTGTGCAAATACCTGCTTTCCACTGGGACTGCTCGCTCAAGAAACTTCTTATAAACTCCTTTTAGAATTTTGTGGTTTTAATGAAAATCATTTAAGCCCTTTATAGAAGCTTCAAGAAATAAGAAAATCTCCAGGAAAACTGGAGTGAATAGTCTATCCCTTCTCTAGTGAATCTTCACAACCCAGGAATCAAACCAGAGTCTCCTGCATTGCAGGCAGATTCTTTACCAACTGAGCTATCAGGGAAGCCTAAAGAAAAGCTCAAATCACCCCAATTTTAATATCTCAGAAATACTACAAATAACCACAGTTGGTGAAAGCCATTATTACATAGATAAATAGAGATAGGTGGATAGAGAGCTACATATGTAGAGTGACTGTAACAGGGGTAAGCTCAATCTGCACATGTTGTTTTTAAAGTACAGTGTTGAATTTAGTCTTAACTTGAATTTAACTGAAGGATCTACTCAGATGCATGTTTCTTCACTGCAAGAGAAATTGACTCGTGAGAAGTTCCTCAAACGTTAAACACAATTATAAAAATCATTGATAGGACAAAGTAACTTTTTCAAACTACATGCTTCAATATTGGTCACTACTGAGTTCCCTGCTATGAAAGATAGATCTGCACACTTTCAGTTCCTTCTACCCCTGTCCTGTACTTCCTAATTTTTTGCTTTTATGATTTTTCACTTTGTCAGGGTTTATAACATTGACATGCTATTTTAATCCATGATTTCCACACTGATTTGTCTTAATTTCAGCATGTTAAATATATTTTTCTTTAATTTTTTAATTAAAGTATAGTTGATTTACAATATTGTGTTAGTTTCTGATGTATAGAAAGTGAGTCAGTTATAGATATGTATGTTGTTTTTTGTTTTCAGATTCTTTTCCCTCATAGTATATTACAAGATACTGGGTATAGTTCCCTGTGCTATATAGTAGGATCCTGTTGTTATCTAGTTTATATAGTAGTATGTATCTGCTAGTCCCAAACTCATAATTTATTCTCCCCCCCTGCCCCCCCCATTTCCTCTTTTGATAACTGTAAGTTTGTTTCTATGTCTGTGAGTCTATTTCTGCTTTGTAAATAAGTTCATTTGTATCTCTTTTCTTTTTTAGAGTCTACATATGAGTGATAGCACATGATATTTGTCTTTCTCTGTCAGGCTTACTTCCTTTAATATGATAATCTGTAGGTCCATCCATGTTGCTGCAAATGGCATTATTTTGCTCTTTTTCATGGCTGAGTTATATTCCACTGTACATATATACCACATCTTCTTTACCCATTCATTTGTCGGTGGACACTTAGGTTGCTTCAATATCTTGGCTATTGTAAATAGTGCTACTATGAACATTGGGGTGCATGTATGTTTTTTAATTAGTGTTTTCTCTGGATATATATGCCCAGGAGCAGGATTGCTGGATCATATGCTAACTCTGTTTTTAGTTTTTTGATGAATCTACATATTGTTCTCCATAGTGGCCACACCAATTTACATTCCCACCTACAGTCTAAGAGGGCTCCCTTGTTTCTACACCCTTTTCAGTTAAATGTATTTATTGTTTATTGCTTCTTCATTTCTGACTTCACTTTGATTTAGTAGTATGGATTTTGTCATGGATCAGCCTCTTGTTGCTGTTGTTATTTAGTCCCTAAGTCATGTCTGACTCTTTTGCGACCCCATGGACTGTAGCCTGCCAGGCTCTTCTGTCGAAGGAATTTCCCAGGCAAGAATACTGGAGTGGGTTGCCATTTCCTTCTCCAGGGGATCTTCCAAACCCGGCGATCAAACCCATGTCTCCTGCATTGCAGGCAAGTCAAACCCATGTTTCCTGCATTGCAGGCAGGTTCTTTACCACTGAGCCACCTTGGAAGCCCTTATCAGCCTCTGCTGCTGCTGCTGCTGTTGCTAAGTCGCTTCAGTCGTGTCCGACTCTGTGCGACCCCATAGACAGCAGCCCACCAGGCTCCCTCGTCCCTGGGATTCTCCAGGCAAGAACACTGGAGTGGGTCAGCCTCTACTTGGGTTATAAACCACCCTCAATGATCTTTCCTATATCCCAGTTCTGTGGGTTAGTCAGATGGGCTGCATTCAACTGGGAGTTTCAGCTGATGTCTCCTAGACTCACCTGTGTGATTGTGGTTGGCTAGTGGCTGACCACAGAGAAGGCAATGGCACCCCACTCCAGTACTCCTTCCTGGAAAATCCCATGGACGGAGGAGCCTGGTAGGCTGCAGTCCATGGGGTCGCTAAGAGTCAGATAAGACTGAGCAACTTCACTTTCACTTTTCACTTTCATGCATTGGAGAAGGAAATGGCAACCCACTCCTGTGTTCTTGCCTGGAGAATCCCAGGGACGGGGGAGCCTGGTGGGCTGCCGTCTATGGGGTCGCACAGAGTCGGACACGACTGAAGTGACTTAGCAGCAGCAGCAGCCGCTGACCAGGGAGCCTGGGCTCGGATCTGGTGGTCAGCCAAGGCCCTTTGTAGCCCCTCCCACAGGCTTGCTCAGACCTGTTCCTCCCTCAGAGAGGGAGTTTGGAAGTGGCACTGTCCCCTGAGGCTTAGGCTTGAACCTTATATAGTGTCCCTTCCAAATCACTGGTCAAAGCAAATTATAAGTCAGCATGGATTTAAAAGATAAAGAAATAGACTTTACCTTTTGATGAGAGAAGCTTCAAAGAATTTGTGTCCATTTGCAATCTTTCACGATAGTTTCCTATTCCCTAAGTTATTTCATGCTTGAAAATGTCTTCCTGTTTTATTTAAACTCAAGCAACAACTATTCTTGGGTCTTGCTGATTTTCCCCTCAGGACTTTGTAAACATTGCTTTTAGTGAAAAGCGGAAAACCTGAGGCTGATTTGATTTTAACCTACTTAAGAACTTTTTCTGTATTTTTGAACTTCAGTGTCTTAACAACAAACTGTCTCACTGTCAATCAGTCTCTAACATATTTTCCTGATATTAAAACATAACCTTGATATTTGGAAGTTGCAGTTTTTTTAATCATTTCAGGGAATTTTTTATGTGTAGTAGCTCTGAATATTATTTCTGTGATCATTGATGGATTCTCTGCTTCAGGGACAATGATTATTCTTATTTGAAATATTTTGTACCACTACTATTGTAAAGCTAATGTAAAGATACTATTTAAAAAAATTTATGTGGTTGCAGGATCTTAGTTTCCCAACCAGAATTGAACATTGACCCCCATTAGTGAAAGCCCTGAATCTTAACCACTGAACTGCCAGGGAATTCCCTAAAAAGAATTTTTGAAGACAAACAAAAACTTTGTCCTCCATGTGCGTCATCTCCTTACTAATTTCTTTAATATCTTTGTCCTTTTCTTGAGAATTCATTATATTTAAATCAAGCCCTTTCATCAAATTATTAATTCAGCTTTCAGTCAAATGGTACAGTGGTGCAGTGGTGCAGTACTGTTTAGGTTTCAGGGTTTCCTTAACCCTTCGGTCTTCCTTTTCATCTCATTTTAGATTGTTATCCTCATCTATATTGAGTGTTAATCTATTGTATTTCAGCTCCAAACTTTGTGATGCTTAGGCTGGGATCCTGCAAACAGCACTTCTTTACCAGCTGGCTCCCCCAGGTAGACATTGCCAATTGTGGGCACTTGGAGAGAGATTAGAAGGTCAGAGAAAGAGGCTTCTTGCCCCTTCTAGTTCTCACGTTATTCCTGTCAGAATGATCTCAAAAGAGCACTTCAGCTCAACTGTAGAAGTTGGTTCTAGTTTCTAATTCCTTCGCACACTCCTGGAACTTGCCAGTTCAGCCTTCAAAGTTGTACACAGCAGCTGGTCAGGGCCCCGCTTCAGACAGAAGTCTAAGGCCCAATTCCTGGGGCCTCTTTTCTAAACTCTTGAGTAGGAGTAACTGGGGTGCACCCTCCAAGGAGGTCCAAGTCCCCTTGTATTTATAACTCTGTACTACCTCACTCACCCTTTCGGCTCTTGAATGAGAGTTTAACCAATTCCCTGTGTTAAATTCTCTCTGTTAAAGTAATTAATGTGGTCTCTATTTTCCTGACTGGGCCTGAGTTGATACATCACCCGGAATTTATTTTCTTGAAGTCATGGTATTAAAATATAACATACTCATTTACAGAAAATGTGGCTGTTTCTTTTCTTTCTAACAGTCTTTTCTCATGCCTTCATGGTCAGTTTTTTCTGAATCTTATGTTTTGTTTTAATGGGTCTCTTCTTAGAAACTTTGCTGGCTCTGATTTTTAAAGCAGTTTTATTAAGCTACAACTCACAGGTCATACAGTTTGCCTGTTCAACGTGTACAATTCGATAGGTCTTAGTTTATCCACAGACACTTGCAATCATCAGCACAGTCAATTTTAGGATATTGACTTCACTTTAAAAATAAAACATACTCTTAGGCTACCACTCTACACACCCTCATACCTCCTAGCCTAAGCAACCACTAACTCACTTTTTGTCTGTGTATATAGTTTGCCTGTTCTGGACATTTTATATAAATGGATGTGGGGTTTTGTGTGTGTGTGTGTGACTGGCTTCTTTCAGTGAGTGTAATGTTTCAAGGTTCATCTATGCTGTGGCCTGTGTAAATACTTCATTCCTTTTTATGGCCAAATAATATTCCGTTGCACAGATATACCACATTTTATTTACCCATTCAGTTGATAGACATCTGGGTTGTTTCCACCTTTTATCAATACACTGCTGTGAATGTTCATGTACAAGTTTTTATTAAGTAATGCTTCTGTTCTTTGATTATGGTTCCTCTCTGAAAGATTTGCTATCTTTTGTGTGATGTATTCCTCCCTGCCTTGCCCCCTTGTGGTACATTTGCCTAATGGAAAGACCACTGTTATTTTCTTGCTATTCACTCTCACCCTGGGCAGACCTGGCAGGCTCTCTTTTGCTTGAGTGACTGCCAGTAACTCACTCATCTGGGACTAACATGTCTTCCCTTCAAAACCGTAGTTTGAGTACTAGTACTTCCCTGGTGGCTCAGACGGTAAAAGCATCTGCCTACAGTGCGGGAGACCCAGGTTCAATCCCTGGGTTGGGAAGATCTCCTGGAGAAGGAAATGGCAACCCTCTCCAGTATTCTTGCCTGGAAAATCCCATGGATGGAGGAGCCTGGTGGGCTGCAGTCCATGGGGTCGCTAAGAGTCAGACACAACTGAGCAACTTCCCTTTCCCTTTCCCTGTAGTTTGAAGCCACTTTTCTGTAGCCCCAGGAAACTATGGTGGGAAAGAGAAAGAACTCAGTCAGCACTAAATTGATTTTTTTTTTTCTTGCTGCATGATCTAGATTCTGGTTACTCAGTAGAGAGTCTCTTGAATGTTCTCTGCCAAGGCCAGTGATACTGAGTGAAAGGTCTATTCCACTCCCCTGGGCTTCAGCTTATTCTGTCAATTAAGAGTGTCCTGAAGATGGTGACCTATGGTGACAACCACTTGTGCTTCCTGACTTGCCCCATCATTGCAGCCTCATCTATTAGAGTCCTGTCTCACCACTAAAGTGGAACAAGACCCTGACTAGCCTATGCACAGCTGAAATAAGCCACCTTCCCCTTGCAGGACAGAGCCCAATTTCTTAAGGAATTGTATAGTTGTAGAGGTATGGGTTTGGGCTTCCCTGGTGGCTCGGTGGTAAAGAATCTGCATGCCAATGTAGAAGACATATGTTGAATCCCTGTGTCGGGAAAATCCCCCAGAGAAGGAACTGGCAACCCACTCCAGTATCCGTGCCTGAAAAATTCCATGGCCAGAGGAGCCCAGCAGGCTACAGTCCGTGGGTCACAAAGAGTTGGACACAACTGAGTGACTAAGCATGAGCACACAAGCAAGAGGCATAGTTTACAACATTTTCTTATTTTTTAAATTATAAGGAGAAATTTTTCTTAGATGTTCTTTATCTGGTGAATTTCCATAGCATGGAATAATCAAGTGCTGCACTCAATATGCCAGCAAATTTGGAAAACTCAGCAGTGGCCACAGGACTGGAAAAGGTCAGTTTTCATTCCAATCCCAAAGAAAGGCNTAACCTCAAATATGCAGATGACACCACCCTTATGGCAGAAAGTAAAGAGGAGCTAAAAAGCCTCTTGATGAAGGTGAAAGAGGAGAGCGAAAAAGTTGGCTTAAAGCTCAACATTCAGAAAACAAAGATGGCATCCGGTCCCATCACTTCATGGGAAATAAATGGGGAAATGGTAGAAACAGTGTCAGACTTTATTTTTTTGGGCTCCAAAATCACTGCAGATGGTGACTGCAGCCATGAAATTAAAAGACGCTTACTCCTTGGAAGAAAAGTTATGACCAACCTAGATAGTATATTCAAAATCAGAGACATTACCTTGCCGACTAAGGTCCGTCTAGTCAAGGCTATGGTTTTTCCTGTGGTCATGTATGGATGTGAGAGTCGGACTGTGAAGAAGGCTGAGTGCCAAAGAATTGATGCTTTTGAACTCTGGTGTTGGAGAAGACTCTTGAGAGTCCCTTGGACTGCAAGGAGATCCAAGAAGTCCATTCTGAAGGAGATCAACCCTGGAATTTCTTTGGAAGGAATGATGCTGAAGCTGAAACTCCAGTACTTTGGCCACCTCATGCGAAGAGTTGACTCATTGGAAAAGACTCTGATGCTGAGAGGGATTGGGGGCAGGAGGAGAAGGGGATGACAGAGGATGAGATGGCTGGATGGCATCACGGACATGATGGACGTGAGTCTGGGTGAACTCCAAGAGGTGGTGATGGACAGGGAGGCCTGGTGTGCTGCAATTCATGGGGTCGCAAAGAGTCGGACACGACTGAACGACTGAACTAACTAACTCAAAGTGAAGCCTCCAGTCTCAAGCATTTCTCCAAAGCTTTTATTTCCAATCTCAAAGTAGTTTCCACAGTGGTATTCTAAGGAACACATGGCTTGAATTCCACTCCTTGCCCTAAAGCCGGTACAAAATAAATAAAGACACTCCATGCTCCCCCCTCTCAACCCCCCAGTCGCACCCCACCCCTCCCACCACTGCTGTCAGCTAAAACTTGACTGCCAATTGCTCTTCCATGACAGGCAATTAAGCAATGGAGATCTGGACTGTGGTCTGTTTTGGGTTCTGGGAACACTTGTTCTAGCTTGGATAAGCTGTGGTGGCTATGGGTTTATTCGCTTGTGTTCTCTAAATGTTTGTGCCTAAAGCCAAGGCTGTTGTGATCTCATGCATTCTATTGCCTTGAAGGAGAGCCAACTGAATATTAGAAGGAGAGCCAGAGGCATATACCTGAATATAAACATGCCTGGATAGGGTGGGGTTCTCCCAGCTTTTTATGGTTTTTCAGAGGGAAATCCTGGCCATTTGGGCATCGTGGAGAGCAACAGTCTTCTTGGCTTGAAATAAGAAGGGTAGATCCTAGAGACTGTGAAATCTATGACTTTATCCAATGTCTCTGACGAAGACAAGGGCAGAACTGGAACAAGAAACCTTGTACTATCTCAGACTTCCATAATTCCCAGAGTCTGACTTGCATTCCATTGGGGTGATTTCTGAGGCAGTGAGGTGAGTCAGGGAGTCAAACTATGCTCATAAATTCAAAAATAAATAACCATCTGTCCTTAGTGTCTATGAAAATCTACTAGAATCTTCTGCTTTATAGATTGCCAGGGATGGAGATTTTGAAAGTAGATTGTATTTTCTCATTTTGTCATTAAACAAGAGATGCATTTCCATGGGAAAAAAACATATACAGAATATTACTGAGAACATTCTAGTAGTACACCAGGCTCATTGTGAAATTGTGATTTATAATAAGAAATATATATTTGCCTGTAGGCTGCATTCCTGGCATAGAGCTCCTAAAACCCTTGGAATTTTCTACATGAAAAGAGAAATAAAGGTTTCTTTGGCTATTCATAACAAGTCTCTTTCAACCACACATGAGTTTACATTTACGAAAGTGACTTTTGGAAAACTTCTAAGGGTGGAGGTTGGCTGGGTAATCAAGATAAAAGATTGAAACTTTCAACCTCACCCCTTGATTTCCAGCAGAACTAGAAGAGACTGAAGATTGAATTCAATCACCAACTCTAAGGATTTAAGCAATCTTGTCTACAAATGGAGCCTCCAAAAGCCCTAAACAACTGGAGTTTGGGGAAATTCCAGGTTGGTGAAGATGTTGGGGTGCCAGAGGATGGCACATGTGGAGAGGGTATGGAAACTCTGCACCCCTTTCCCTGTGCCCCATCCTAGGCATCTCTGCCACCTGGCTTTCTGAGAAGTATTCCTTTACAAATAAACTGGTAATCTATTTACCAGTAATAACTAGTAAAACTAGTAAACTATTTTTCTGACTTTTGTGAGTCTCTCCAGCAAATTATCGAAGCCAAGGAGATCATTATGGAAACCTGGGAACTTCTGATTTGTAGCCAGTAGGTCAGAAACCGGAGAAGGCAAAGGCACCCCCACTCCAGTACTCCTTCCTGGAAAATCCCATGGATGGAGGAGCCTGGTAGGCTGCAGTCCATGGGGTCGATAAGAGTCGGACACGACTGAGTGACTTCACTTTCACTTTTCACTTTCATGCATTGGAGAAGGAAATGGCAACCCACTCCAGTGTTCTTGCCTGGAGAATCCCAGGGACGGGGAGCCTGGTGGGCTGCCGTCTATGGGGTCGCACAGAGTCGGACACGACTGAAGTGACTTAGCAGCAGCAGCAGCAGCAGGTCAGAAGCACACATGACAACCTGGACCTGCGATTGACACCTGAAGTGGGGGAGGGTGAAGCAAGTCTTCTGGGACTGGCCTTTAACCTATAGAGTCTGCCCTAACACTGGGTAGAGAGTGTCAGAATTGAATGAATTATGTTAATGGGACACCAGTTAACGGCCAGAGAGAACTGGAGAATTGCCTGGTGTGAGAATTACACCCCTCGCCCCACACACACATATTTGGTGACAAGAAGTGAAATATTAAGAGTAACAGAGGGAGAAAAGAGTTTTTTTTCATTAGTTGGTACATAAAGGAAGGAAAGTTATGACCAACCTAGACAGCATATTAAAAAGCAGAGACATTACTTTGCCAACAAAGGTCCGTCTAGTCAAGGGTATCGTTTTTCCAGTAGTCATGAATGGTGTGAGAGTTGGACTGTGAAGAAAGCTGAGTGCTGAAGATTTGATGCTTTTGAACTGTGGTGCTGGAGGAGACTCTTGAGAGTCCCTTGGACTTCAAGGAGATCCAACCAGTCCATTCTGAAGGAGATCAGTTCTGGGTGTTCATTGGAAGGACTGGTGCTAAAGCTGAAACTCCAGTACTTTGGCCACCTCATGCGAAGTGTTGACTCATTGGAAAAGACTCTGATGCTGGGAGGGATTGGGGGCAGGAGGAGAAGGGGACAACAGAAGATGAGATGGCTGAATGGCATCACCGACTCAATGGACATGAGTCTGAGTGAACTCCAGGAGTTGGTGATGGACAGGGAGGCCTGGCGTGCTGTGATTCATGGGGTTGCAAAGAGTTGGACATGACTGAGCAACTGAACTGAACTGAACCGAAGTGAAAGGAAAAAAAGTCTTCCCAGATGGCTCTAGTGATAAAGAACCTGCCTGTCAATGCAAGAGACATAAGAGATGCAGGTTCAATCCCTGATTTGGGAAGATCCCCTGGTAGAGTGCATGGCAACCCACTTCAGTATTCTTGCCTGAAGAATCCCATGGACAGGAGCCTAGCAGGCTACGATCCATAGGGTCATAAAGAGTTGGATATAACTGAAGCAAATTAGCACACATGCAGAGGAAACAAAAGAGTTTTTCCTATTCACTCACCTTCAGTGTTCATGGTCCCCTGTGTGCTGCCTGTGTCAAAGGGGTTTTAAGTTCCCCCTGCACCCACCCACATCTCTGATGCTCACAGAGAGGGCTGATCCTAGAGAGGTTATCCAACACCAAATTACCCTGTTGTATTGTCTTTCTTGGTCAATAAATAGAGCCAACATTCAGCATTTCATAGAACATATTAGAAAGAAACAAATTCTCCTTTGAAATACAGACGTAAGCAAAAAGTAAGAATCCTTGGCCATGAATAGTATCAAATGGTTTGAAGCAAGAAGTTAATGTCCCAGGGACTTTCCTGACAATCCAGTGGTTAAAGACTCCACCCTTCCATTGCACAGGGGGTGTGGAAGGTGGGGTGGGGAATGGGTTGGATCCCTGGTCCAGACACCAGGGGCCAGATACCAGCACTCCATGGTCCAGGAACTAAGATCCCGCATGCCACGCAGTGTGGAAAAAACAACAACAACAACAACAACAACAACAAAAAAACAGGCAAAACACCCTGGAGCAAACTACATCAGGTGGGACAATCTCAGTGTGTGCCCCAAACTTGGACATGGAGGAATCCTGAGGGGAAGAATTAATCTCTTGGCCACATTAGTTACACATTTTTACCAGCTTCTAAACGAGGAGAAACTGAGGGCAAAGATCAGAACCTTCTGGCCAGTATTTATAATTCAATGTCCATGGGAATCTAGAGTAAATGGATTGTGGTTCTCATTCCGCAGTTTGTGCTCCTCATTTTCAACTAATCCTTTTAGTTTCTACACATAGTTCCACATAATCTCAAGAATTCGCTATAGATAATACAGAGCTGGGTGAATCTTATTGGACTCTTCAAGTCAAAGGCTAGTGCATACATTGGTTAAAATTAAGATGAGTAGATGTTCTTTCAGACTCCTGCTTTAATGAGATTCTGAGTGTGCCTTACGGTACATGCATGTCATGATACACACCCGTTTGCATGCACTAACCTGCGTCTGCACCCATATGCCCACCAGCAGTGTCCTGTCTTCACTGTGCCGCTATTGCACTTACATGCCCATCAACACCTTTGCAGGGTCACCACCTTCAGTGGACTAAAATCACTAAGTCGAGACCCTCGGCATGTCCTGATTTTCATTTCCTTCTCAGAGAAATACAAGATCCCAGGGTGCAAGGCAGTTCCTCTCGGCAGCTTCCTTCTTCCTCTTTGTTCAGATCAACAGTCTGAGTCATCCCTGGAGTAATCTTTATCTTTCTCTAATATCACACACACAATCCATCAGAAAAATCCTGTTGGTTTGCCTTTGAAATATATTCAGTTCCACCCATTTTTTACTCTTTCCATCATGAACACTGACCACCGTGTTCTGGGCTACCATCATCCCTCAGCTGGATTATTGCAAAACCTCATCTCCCTACCCTTACCCTTGCCCTGCCCTAGTCTATTCTGCACCCAGCAGCAAGTGTGTCCCTTTCATAACTCAAGCCGGATCATGTCTCTCCTCCACTCAGAACCCTTCAATAGCTGCCTGTGTCACTTGGAATAAATCCAAAATCTTTACCATGCCATTCGTAATCTGGCTCCCAGCTATGTCTCAGACCTACTCCTTTCACCCTCACTTAAGCCATGCTGGATGCTGGGCTGGTCCTAAAACACACCAGACACTCTTCTTCAGGGTCTTTGTGTTTTTAATTCCTCTGCCTGGACCATTTCTCCCCAGATACACTCATAGCTCACTTCCTCACTTTCTCCAGGTCTCTGTTCAAATTCACTTTTCTCTGGAAGATCTCTGAAGACACTTCCTTAGATCACACACACACACACACACACACACACACACACACACACACACTTCCCACGCAGCCATTCTGTATCTCCTTACTGTGATTGATTTTTCTTCTTGGCATGTAGCACAGCACCGTCCCAAGAATTATTTATCATCGGTCTTCCTGCATGAGAGTGTAAGCTCCCTGAGGGTGGGGACTTTGTTGTCTTCAGTGCTGGACCCCAGATCCTGAGATAGTGCCTGACATGAAGGCTCATGAGCAAGGTGTGTGGGGTGAATGGATGAATTCATCGTAAGCAGTATCTGCTCATGTTCACCTAAGCGTCTCAGGGGAGAATGCTTTTATGGGGATTTCCTCCCAACCCTCTGAAGGGAAGCCATCAAGGAGGGTGCTGTCTGGCTCTACTTTTGACCTCACTGCAGCTGGCAGCTGTCCCATAAGGGGCATTTGAGATGAGGGAGGGCTGTGAGATGTTTATGCCACTCTTTAGGAGTGCAGGTGCTGTGAAACAGAGCCATCTAAACCTGTCTGACAGGAGTGACGCCAGGATTCTGCCCAGACTTGTCAAAATTCTGCCCATGCTAGAGAATCTTGGCAGCTTCCCAAGTCCCGATTCTGTCCATGCCGAGTGAGACTTGCAGAGAGGGCACTGTGATGGTCCCAGAGTTCTTGCAAAGGGCCAGGGACCGGGGACTGAGACAATGAGGGGACAAGACTTTGTCCCAACACACAAAGATAGGAGCTGCAACCTAGTTTTGCCAGGAAATAGCAGTAGCAGGCAAGTAGAGTCTAACTTTCAGAGTCACCCATTCACTGGGCGTATTTCCTGAGTATGTGCTATGTGCCAAACACGATTTTAGGCCTTAGAGCAGACTCCCCCAACCTCCAGGATCTAATGCCCGATGATCTGAGGTGGAGCTGATGTAATAATAGGGGCTTCCCTGGTGGCTCAGACAGTAAAAAAACAAAGAAACAATAAAACCTGCCTGCAATGCAGTAGACCAGGGTTCGATCCCCAGGTAGGGAAGATCCCCTGAGAAGGGATGGCTACCCACTCCAGTATTCTTACTTGGAGAATTCCATGGACAGAGGAGCCTGGAGGGCTGTAGTCCATGCCCTTGAATCATCCCCAAACCATCCCCACCCCACCCCATCCATGGAAAAGTTGTCTTCCATGAAACCGGTCCCTGGTGCCATTGCCTTGGAGGATTGTTCTAGGAGCTGAAGATTCTGGGGTATGGACCATAGGGAGGGACCCAAGTTGGCTCAGGAGAGTGCCCAGACCCCCTTCATGTTTCAGACCCCCTTAGTCTCCCTTTTCTCTGTGAGGGAAGCAGCTGAGGTATCATGGCTGCCTCCCCTCCTCCAGCAGGGATTGGTGCTGCCTGGATCAACAAGGCTCTGCTGATCCAAGAAGGCACCACGCAGCCTCTGGAGATTCCTACCAGTGCTCCTCACCAGGAGGACCCCTCGGTCCCTCTCCCTAACTGCTGCTCACCCCCTGAATGCCGGAGGGTCGGCTCCATCCCCTGCTGCCCTGTGTGTTGTACCCAGAGCTCTACCTGCTGACAGACTCTCCCCTCGCTGCCCTGGAGCCTGGCCTGGGCGTTGGCTTTGTGGTTTGCTGGCTTCCCTCGTAGCTCAGTCGGTAAAGAGTCTGACTGCAATGCAGGAGACCTGGGTTCGATCCCTAGGTTGGAAAGATCCCTTGGAGAAGGAAATGGCAACCCACTCCAGTATTCTCGCCTGTAGAATCCCATGGACAGAATCCCATGGCAGGCTACAATCTATGGGGTCGCAAGAGTCGGACATGACTGAGCGACTAAACATGCGTGCATGTGCCTGGTAGGAACACAGACAATGGAACAAGGTGTGTTTCTTCAGGGCAGGGGGTTTAGGGGTGCTGGTCATGGGTGAAGATATCTCGGGAGCCTTCTCCTGTCAATGGTGTTGGGAGTTTAGAATGGTGCCTAGCTGCTGACACCCAGACAGGCCTGGAAGGCAGTGGGAGATCCACAGAGCCTCCAGCAGGGTATGACCACCCTGAGGTGTCAAAGGCTGGCCTCACTCATTCACCCTCAGGCACGGGGCCTCAGGATCAGCCCGGACTTCTGTAGGACTTCGGGAGTGAGAGCACTTGTGTGATAACTGTCTTCTCCCTGGCAGCTGAGAGGAGGTGTAAACACTTGGGTGGATGTCTGAAACTGGATGGTGAGGCTAAGAACATGCCATGGCTGATGGGATCTGGTTTCCAGAATATGGCACTGCCTGCCAGGCCCATGCAACTCTTCCTGAGTTCTGGCAATGACCAGCCCAGTGATTCTGAGGCTGTCCTCACAAGGAGAACTATGGCATTACTTTGGGTCATCTCTGGGGAGGCTTCTAGCCCTGCTATTCTCTGACTTCAGAGAGGAGAGAGGCATCTACTGGGCTTTTAGCCTTTTCTGTTTCTCTTTAAGAACACTCTGAGCTCTGAGCACAGCACTTTGTTTTTTTTTTAAGCAATATTTATATATGACTCTTCGGCAAGAACCCAGATCTGTAGCAGGCCTGGCCAGAGGTTGGCATTTGCAGAATCTGGGCACTGGGGATGTGCCTGAACCTCAGTGCTCCAAGTGGGGGAAGCTAGTGAGTGATAGGAAGGGTAAACTACAGACAATAAGGCATTCCAGAGGGCCTCAAAATACCTGAAGGGAGGCTTACCCAAAGGGCTTCCAACTCAGGAGAGGGAGGCGGGCAGGAGGTAGAGGAAGATCTCATGATTGTTAAAAATTAGTTTGATTTTCTTTTTTAATAACCTCTCATGGCAACCAGATGTTGCTGAAGTCTGAGCATTTGGGTGAAACAAGTAGGGTTGCTCCAGGGCTGGGGTGGTAAAGTATTTCACAAAATCAGGAATGTTTGTACCTGGAACCTAGCTCCTCCAACACCTCAGGCAGCAGCTTTGGACATGGAGAACATTCTTGGGAGCTGTGGCCTTTGCATGAGGGGTGCTGGTACTGAGGCCAGGGAGAGGTACCCTCACTGCAGGTGTAGGTGGGGACAGGATCCCTGGGGAATTCTACTCCACTGGGGAGTCTCCATGGCGCTTTACCTATTCACCAAGCTTCTTCATTACACAAGAGAGGGACTGTTCATCATTGTGCCCCAGTAATGCCCATTGGGGAGCACTTCCTCGTTTCCTCCCCCCTCTCTGGACACCACCGTCTGGACCACGAGCAGCAGATGACTTCACTTAACTTGCCTACAGGTGACTTCAGAGCTCTGCAGACTCGACTTACACAAATTAAGGATTCTTTAACTAAAAATTGTATCTGAAATACTTTTAAAAATTATTATTATCTGAGACAATTGAAAATAACCATAACTCACCCAGTACACCAGCAGTCAGTTATACAGTGGTCACCAGTTCTGTAGAGCTGAGCTGTCTGCTGTGGTTGCCACTAGCCACATGGGCCTATTTAAATATTTTCATGAATGAAAGTTAAATAAAATTAAAAAATACAGATCCTCAGCTGCACCAGTCACATTTCAAGTGCTCATTAGCTACGTGTTCCTAGTGTTGCTGTATTAGTACAGACAGAGAACATTTCCACCATGGCAGAGAAAATTTATTACCATTCTGTTCTAGAATCCTCCAACCTCTGAAATGGCTGAAACCCTTATCCAAGCGTGACTGATGAAAACTTCCCTTTCCAGTCCTGTCCATTTCTTCCTCATCACTGATTCTGTAGCTTTCTCACCTGTGACCCTCATCCCATGCCGTCTGACCCGGAAGGAGTGCCTCCTAATATCTTTGCTGATTTGCCCTTACAAAGAACTCTGTCCTTCCATCTGCGATTGTTTGGAGTTTACATTTTAAGTTCAAAATCCTCTTCAACGAGCTCTTCACCAATGGCATTATAGAGAGTGAATCCTGGGAGCTTGTATGAAAACCTCTCCTTTCTGGAACTTGGCTGAGACGTCTTAGGAACCTGTGTGCTGAGTTTACACAAGTCTGAGTCAGTGAGGTGCCAGACACAGAGCCTAGAGCAGGAACCAGAGTCTTCAGAGTCACCTGCTTATCTCTGATTCAAACGCCCTTGGGCTGCTGTGGTCATTAACTCTTGCAGGTGGTTCAAATCATCTGCTTCTGATCAACCCAAGGCAGTTTCTACCGAAGTCCTGGGATGGGGAGGAGAAATCAAAGTGAGACGGTGGCAGACAAGAGCCTGGGGGTGGCACCCTGGGGCGGGATGGAAATTGGCCTGCAGCGCAGCGTTCCTGATCAGTTCTGGCACCTTCATGTCTCTGCATTTGTGTTGATCCCCACGGACAGCCGGGGGGCCAGCCGCATGGTCTGAGCAGTCTGTGGTCTCCTGGTCATGCTGGGCGCTGTGTGCTGTGCTGAGCTAGGCACCTGGGTTCCTGAGTCCAGGGGCCAGAGGTGATGTCCATTTACGCCTCCCCTATCCATGGCTCCACGTCTGCCTTTGTCACCTACATGCTGGCGCTGTCATGTGTGCACTTTGCTGAGCATGCACAGCCCTTTAATCCTGCCTGCGCCTCATAGTCCCAGGCCCCGGGCAGGACATATGATATTTGTCTGCCTCTTATCTGTGCTGAGGCCATTCTCATGCTGTTCGGGCTCAACACCAAGTGTTGAGCTGTCCCACCACAAGGAAGTCCTCCTCATCCACTTACGCTCCAACATGGACCCTCACCTTACTCCACTCGGGCTGTGAGACCCTTTGCAAGCCAGCTGTTCCCCATGGGGCTCCTTCCTTAGGCTCCAGCCTCCTAGGACTAGTTACTTTTGGTCTTAGTTCAGGCTGCTATAACAAAGTGCTGAGAAATGCAATATTTCCTGCCATATCGGTAAACAGGATATCACAGTCATCAGTGATTGTAACCCTCCAATGTAAGCACCTATCAGGCGAAGAGCTGACTCATTAGAAAAGATCCTGATACTGGGAAAGATTGAAGGCGGGAGGAGAAGGGGACAACAGAGGATGAGATGGTTGGATGGCATCACCGACTCAATGGACATGAGTTTGGGTAAACTCCAGGAGTTGGTGATGGACAGGGAGGCCTGGCGTGCTGCAGTCCATGGGGTCACAAAGAGTCGGACACGACTGAGTAACTGAACTGAACTGAATGTAAGCCAGTGAGCCCTGAGGACACTCAAGAAGGAACAGAATACTTGCTATCTAGCAGCCATCAACGGAGAAGGCATTGGTACCTCACTCTAGTACTCTTGCCTGGAAAATCCCATGGGAGAAGGAGCCTGGTAGGCTGCAGTCCATTGGGTCGCACACAGTTGGACACGACTGAACGACTTCACTTTCACGTTTCACTTTCATGCATTGGAGAAGGAAATGGCAACCCACTCCAGTGTTCTTGCCTGGAGAATCCCAGGGACGGGGGAGCCTGGTGGGTGGCCATCTATGGGGTCACACGGGGTCGGACACGATTGAAGTGACTTAGCAGCAGCAGCAGCAGCCATAAGATTGCAGTCACTCTCTATGGTGAGCCCTGAGGAAACTCAGGATGTGAAAACACAGGATACTGGCCTCAGACAGGTGAAGTGCATATCAGAGGAATGATTTCAGTGAGCCCAGACTCTTGCATCTTTTCCCATACGTACAAAAGTGCTAATTTCCTTAACCTGGGATATCCCATTTTCTTTAATTAGCAATAATCTTTTGATGTTCAGACTACCTGCCCTTTGTTGCAAACCTTCTAAATAACCTAGGTCCCCCCTTCACCTCCTCAGAACAGTTTTCTTAGGGTTGCTTGAGATGCTACTTCCTGGGCTAAAGTCCTAAAAATTTCCACTGAATGCGATATAACTCTCAACTTTTAGGTTGTGAATGTTTTTTTTGAAATCCACAGTCCCTTGGACTGGGTGACATGTTAACAACAGACATGAGTTTCTCATAGTTCTGGAAACTGGATGTCTGAGATCAGAGTACCAGCAGAGCTGGTTCTGGTGAGGACCTTCTTCCAGATTGCAGACTTCCTGCTTCTTACTGTGTCATGGAAACAGAGGGAGGGAGCTCTCTGGAGTCCCTTTTGTTTTCAAGGGCACTAACCCCATGCATGAAGGCGTCACCCTCATGACCTAATCACCTCCCAAAGCTCCAACTCCTAATACCATCACATTGCGAGTGGGATTCCAACACATGAACTTGGGAGGACACATTCTGTCCACTGCACTCTTCCACTCACATGTCCTCCTTACTCAGCTGACGCTCCAGTGCTACTGCTGCAGTAGCCTAGCCCACCACCCCCGACCACCACTGTGCATGCCTGTTTTGCTCCGTGTCACCAAATGACTTCTGGACCAAATTGATGGGAAGGGAAAGGGAAAAGAAAGAGGAAGAGGGATTGTTACTTTATTTTTATTATGTAATATGTCCCAGCACTTACTGACCACTTTGTGTCTACTTCCCCTGGTGTACAATGTGTCAAGTTGCCTTTTATTTCAGGAACTTCTTGCACAATTTGCCCGGCTCTATGATACTGTTTTCCTTCTTTGGGGACTCCAATTCTGTGCTTGTTGCATCTCCACTGTCTTCTCTGTGTGTCAATGTCTTTAGGATTTATCTAGAAATTATTTCTTCGCATTTTCTATGCTTGTTTGATCTCTATTCTCAAGCACTTTTTCTGTATTTTTACCCCCACTCCTCTATTACTTCTATACTTTTGTTTTGATTTCTGTGATTTTTTTTCTTGTACCTCTTTTCTGAGTCCTGCAAATGTGCAAGATTGTTTTCTCTTCTGACCATTTCTTCTCTGGGACTACATATTTATTTTATTCATTCTTCCTTATTGAGTCTATTTCTTTGTTAAGTCTTTGAAAGTAATGGCCACATGTTCAGTCAAAATTTTCACCTGTTTCTTGGCAAACAGGTGATTCCTTGTAGCTGGTAAGTTTAGCAGCAATTTCCTGTTTTTTTTTTTGTCCTTCGAATTAATGCTGGCTGCCTTTGAACTTCCCTTGTTGACCTATTTGTTGGAGTTTGTTTCAAGGGACAAAGTTTTATTAATGTTTTTCTCATGTTAGTTGTTACCAGGTTGTTTAACTTTTCTCAAAGAAATTCCACTCCCGTCCTCATTAACTACCATGCGTGTGTGCATGCTCAGTTGTTTCGACTCTATTCGACCTCATAACCTGCCAGGCTCCTCTGTCCGTGGAATTTTCCAGTCAAGAATACTGGAGTGGGTTGCCATTTCCTTCTCTAGGGGGTCTTTCCAACTCAGATTTTGAATCCATGTCTCCTGCTTTGGCAGACAGATTCCTTATCACTAGCACCACCTGGGAAGCCTGTAAGTATCACAACTCTTGTATGTGAGGGATACCAGATCATTACCTCAGGTTGAGCCTTTTACTTAAAGGAAGTCTTCATGCTGGTGTTTCTGGGATCTGTTACCCTGGGGCTGGTTTGCATTTCACTTCCATACTCTAGAGGCTTTCACAGTGTATTACCTTCATAAAGATTATGAAGTAAATTTATCAGCTTTTGGTAGCATTTATGCATTTTTTGAGTTGTGGATTTTATGTCTCTTAGTTTGGCTGAATATGAAATTTCATAATGGAAATAAATTTTTTTTATGCTAAGATTCCTGTTTCCTTTACTACTATTCACACTACCTCTGACACCAAAGGTGAGGGATTTTCCACACCAAGCAATTCTCCAGTTTTTGGTGGACACCAACTGGGTGTCCTTTGACTTAATTCTGCCACTAACAGACTCCACAGGTTAAGGGCTCAGTTCTACAAGACTGCCTCCCATTCCACCTATCAACTGGAAGTCCCAGATTGTCTGTCACAGTCCAATCAGGTGACAGAAACCACACAGCAATTTTATTACCAGTAACTAGAGATAAATAGAAATAATTAATAATAAATAATTATAATACATAATAAAAATAAAGTAAAAATAATTAGAAATAAGTATGGAGGATTGTCAACTACATAAAATCACTGTGAGGACGAATGAAGAATGGTATATGTGAAATACTATGAAAAACATGTGTTGGTCTCAGGCTTTGGTCTTTGATCCCACTTCCACAAAGTTCCTAAAACCCTCATCGTTCCCTGAGTGATAAAGATGTGAAGACCATCTTTTACGCTGTTATTTGGTCTCTGACCCCATTCTTGACACAGAGCTCTTAAAATCCTTGCAATTTCCTAAGTGATGGGGGTTGATAAGAGCCTCTTAGCAGAGTCCAGCCTTCCAAATCCCTTGGAATTTCCTGGGTGATGGGAGCATCTTTTGTTTTAATGCAGTGAACTCTGGGTGAGCTTCTGGGTGGGAACCGGTCACTAGAAAGACTAAGCATGATCAGAAGCTTGGAACTCAGCCCCAAACCTCATTCTCCAGGGAGGGGATAGGGACTAGAGATTGAGTGAACTATCCATCATGCTTAGGTATGAAGCCTCCAAAACAACCCCTAAGGTACTGGCTTCAGGGAGCTCCTGGGTTGGGATTAGGGTGGAGCACCCCAACTCCATGGAGACAGAAGCTCTGGTACTGGGAACTCTTCCAGACCTTGCCTATGTACCTCTTCATCTGACTCTTCATCCGCATCCTTTGTTATGTTCATAATTATAAACCAGTAAACTAGTGATTCCCTGCTTTCTGTGAGCTATTCAAGCGAATTGTCAAATTCAATGAGGGGTTGTTTGAAGCCCCGGTTTACAGTATTAAACTCTAGCAAATGTTGGTTTCCTGCAGCTGTTGAGATAGTATTTTTTTTTTCACTTAATGAGTTAATATGGTAAATTAATTATAATAAGTTTTCTGAAATTTAGACATCTTTGTGTTGGTGAGATAAACCATTTTTTATCATGATAAACCAAAAAAAATAAATAAATAAAAGGCACATGTTGGATTCAATTCTCTAACGTTACTTTCAGAAAATTTCCATCTGTGTTCACAGATGGGATTAACTTTAAAATTTTTCTTTCTTGACCTTTTCTTATCTGGTGGTGGTAAGACTGTTCTAACCTCATCAAATAATTTGGGCAATGTTTCCAGTTTTCCCTTTTCTCTGATAATTTGTATTAGAATGCTCTATGCTTTGAAATTTGACAGAATGTTCCTATAAAGTCACCTAGACCTTTTTTTCCTTATAATTTTTTAAACTTCTGCTTTAATTTATTTAATGGTTTAGCATATAAGTCATCTATTTTCCCTAAATTTTAAATCTGTTGAAAAAGTAGTATGTAATGTCCTCTTAGTCTCTTTTTTAAAATTAACTTTAGTTTTTAAATTAAAAAAAATTTTTTTGGGCTCTGCCGTTCAGCTTGTGGGATCTTAGTTCCCTGACCAGGGATCAAACCTGTGCCCCTTGCGTTGAAACCCTAGAGTTACCACTGGATCACCAGGGAAGTCCATGAATTAACTTTATTTTTTATTTAATTGTTTTAAAAAGTCAAAATATTACAGATCTTGGTTCCACTCCTTCCCACTCCTCTCACTTCTGTCCCAGAGAGAATCACTTTTGACTCTCATAGCTATATCTTTTTTCTATTTAGAATTCAGACATCTTTTTTCCATATATTTCTGTCTTTTAATTCTTCCAAATTTTCTTCACATTCTTTCATAGCATTTTTGCATTATCTCTTAATCCATCTGGATTTTAAAAAAATTACATATAGTAAAGTAAAAGCGAAGTCGATCAGTCATGTCCAACTCTAGAATTCTCTAGGCCAGAATACTGGAATACTTTTTCCCTTCTCCAGGAGATATTACCAACCCAGGGATCGAACCCAGGTCTCTCACATTGCAGGCAGATTCTTTACCAGCTGAGCCACAAGGGAAGCCCGGGAATACTAAAGTGGGTAGCCTATCCCTTTTCCAGGGGATCTTCCTGACCCAGGACTCAAACTGGGGTCTCCTGAAATTGCAGGCGGATTCTTTACCACCTGAGTTACCAGGAAAGCCCCACATATAGTAAAGGAACTAGCTTTTTTTCTCACTATATCTAGCAAATTGTAGCTGCTGCTGCTGCTAAGTCACTTCAGTTGTGTCCGACTCTGTGCAACCCCATAGATGGCAGCCCACCAGGCTCCCCGTCCTTGGGATTCTCCAGGCAAGAACACTGGAGTGGTTTGCCATTTCCTTCTCCAATGCATGAAAGTGAAAAGTGAAAGTGAAGTCGCTCAGTTGTGTCCAACTTTGTGTGACCCCACGGACTGCAGCCTACCAGGCTCCTCATCCCATGGGATTTTCCAGGCAAGAGTACTGGAAATTGTAGCAGGATGTTATATTGAAACGATCCCCCTTCCTCTAATATCCATTTCTGCAGGTCCGTGGAGCTGTGCTTCTCACAGCTTCTCCCAGCCAATTACTGAGTAAGCTGGGGCACTCAGGCCCATTCCTGCGAGACAGAGGACTCTTGAAAGAGTGACTGGTCTGAGAAATACTCACTCAACTTTCTTTCTAACTGAACAGCAAGCTTCCTCCCAACTTTTCTTCCTTCCTTGACTTTCTCCTTCACTGCAGGTCAGACATGTACCATGGATTAACATGTCTTCCCACCTTTCCTGACTTCCTCCTCATTTTCTTTCACTGAAATTTCTTCTGATAAGTTTTCTGTACATTTCATCTTGGTATCTGTTCCTTGGAGGACCTGCAGTAACACATACATGCACATACTGGGACCAGAGTCATGTGGAGACAAGAGAACTCCAGATATGTTTGGGGATCTGAGGGTGAAGGAACTTGTGTTTACTTCCATGGGGAAGGCCCATGAAAGCACATCAAGTCATAGAATCCTCCCATCATGCAGACAGCATAATTCAGCATAGAAATGTAGAAATGCTAGCATGACACATTTAGGCAAAATGCCTCAAGACATCTTCTCTGGTGCCTTGTGGCTCCAGAGTAGTGTGCTGGAGTATCAAAGCCTTCCCCATGCTTCTTACACCTGCAGCAATAGCAGGTGAGCTGTTAAGACAGAGCAGATCCCAACAAGGGCTGGGGAGGACCTGGACAAACTGAATCCTCCCTGTCAATAGAGCATTTAGCAGCCAAGTGGCTCACTTGAAACTTAATAAGTAGCTGCGTCTTACAACTCTTGTTTAGCAAGGTATGCTATAAACTCTCTATTGGTGACATTGTTTCTGGCAGCATTCTTAGTTGTAAGCAACAGAAACTGATTTATGCATAAAAAGATTTATTACTATGACATTAAGTAATAAAGCCATACTAACATTTATTAGTGGCAACTTTTATTAATTTTATTAACATTTATTAATGGCAACTCCAGTATTCTTGCCTGGAAAATCCTATGAACAGAGGAGCCTGGTGGGCTACAGTCCATGGGGTTGCAAAGAGTTGGACACCACTGAGTGACTTGAGCACATACACAGCATTTGCTAAGCATTTAAACTTTGCCAAGTATCATTTGAAATTCTTTGCTTGTATGAAACCAATGTAATCCTTACCACAACCTTTATGACAACAATAATAGCCGTTGTCATAGTATCTATTACTCTGTATTTTATGGTAATATATCCATTACCATAGTATTACCATTCTATGGTTAACCCCACATTGATAGTATGTGATTGATACTGTGGTTGATACTATGATACTATGGTTGATACTATGATACTATGGTTAACCGCACATTATGATGGAAAAATTGCATAGAGAGGTTAGGGAAATTTCTTAAGGTCACACAGCCAGTTAGTGATAAAGTTAGGGTTTAAACCCAGACAGTTGGACCACAGAGGTTCTCTGTTGCCCATCAAACTCTATAGAACGTGGTAGGAGTATTTTGTGTGTGTTAGGAAGGAAAGAAGACTGAAAAACTAGGCTTGGAGGCTATGAAGACAGGGACAATATTCCAGATCATAACACAGAAATTATGTGATGAAGATCCTGGGAGAAACCCTGAAGTTTGCATTGCCCACACCAATGATACTGACACTGTCCCTAGAACTGTCACCACTAATAAACCAAATGGGTTTCCTACTTCTTCACATCACAGTTCTCCGATTCAAAAGGTAAATGCATCTGTTTGGCAGAACCAAGATCATATGCCCACACCCAAGCTGGAAGGGAGTTTGAGGAATATTTTTTAGCTTCTGTAGCGGGATATGTGGACTTCCCAGGTGGCTCAGTGGTAAAGAATCTGCCTGCCAATGTAGGAGAGAGGGGTTTGATCCCTGGGTCAGGGAAGATCCCTTGAAAAAAGGAAATGGCAACCCACTCTAGTACCGTTGCCTGGGAAACCCCATCGAGAGAGGAGTCTGGCAAGTTACAGTACCTGGGGTCACAAAAGTGTCCGACACAACTTAGAGACGAATCAACAACAACAGTGATTGATCAATGATTCTGTGGGTCAGCAATTTAGGCCAGGCTCAGTGGATAGTTCCATGAGCCTTCGCTGGGCTCACATAAGCTTCCATGGCTTTTCCTCCAGTTCTGGAGGCCAATAACTCCTCCTCACATTTCTGGCTGTTGGCTAGGAAAATAAGACGATTAGTTTTGTGTCTCTCACCTCTCCTCTCAATCACCTACTTCATTCGTGTGGTTGATGTCAGGGTTCCAAGGGGAGTGAGAGAGGGTGAGCTTCAACATGCAAGCACTTATTAAGCCTCTGCTGGCTTCAAGTTTGCTGTTATCACCCAAAGTGACATACGGCTAAACCCTAAGTTATTATGGGAGGGGATGGAGCGATGTGAGTTTGAGAACTGATTGTTAAATTTCCAGGAGTTTTTCACACTAGTTGTTAAACAGCTTGTAGCTTGAAATCGCCCACAGTGGGAACATTTATACCACAAAAATTGGCAAATGCTACCAACCAGGGCTTTTTTTTTTTTTTTTCCCAGAGAACCAGTTTATCAGTATGTCACTGGGACTGTCTGAAGACATGGGCACATGGAAAGAAATTATTGCAGCTGTTTTTGAAACAATCTATCATACTGAATGTATTTCTAAGCATGACCATAGTTAGAATTGCATATATATATATAAAGATAAGATTTACATATATATATAAATTTATATATATATGTGTGTGTGAAGTCGCTCAGTCATGTCTGACTCTTTATGACCCCATGGACTATAGCCTACCAGGCTCCTCCCTCCATGGAATTCTCCAGGCAGGAGTACTGGAGTGGGTTGCCATTTCCTTCTCCAGGGGATCTTCCCGACCCAGGGATCGAACCCGGGTCTCCTGCATTGCAGGCAGATGCTTTAACCTCTGAGCCACCAGGGAAGCCGTTATATATATATATAAAGATAGGATTGTTTGAGTGTTGAGCAGCCAGTAGTTCACATTATTGTGGTCATTTGCATATTTTCATCTTTTCCAGTGACAGACCCTGCTTGAACCAGGCTAAGCCACTCTCATGATATAGTGGCTTATCCAAAGGACAAGCATGTGAACCAAATTAATTCAGTCAGAATTATTCCCTGGGGCTTTTTCAAACTGAAGTCGAGGGAGGAAGGTCCCTCTCCTTTCTCTTACAAATTACGATGATATGAGCCAAGAGCTGCCGGCAGTCATAATGACATTTTTGTAGGTGACAGCCAGCCTGGGAGAGAAAAAGCTAACATATACAGATTTACATGACAGAGAGACAGGAAGACAGTGAGAGAAAGAAAGTTAAGGGGAAAAGAGGAAAAGATGGATCTATCCTAACCCTTCCTGTTGTTTGGTTGTGTCTAACATTTTATATATATATATATATATATATATATATATAATTTTTTTTTGGCCTGTAGTATACTGAATTAACAGTTTCTGTCATTCACAACTAAACAGTCCTGACTAATACATGAGCAGCAATATCTTGTTGAAGCGGCTGAGAAACTAAGAAAAGGAAGGGACCAGTATTGCTGTGCAAAGACAGAATCTGCGTCAGGGCATCTTGTCCATTCTTGGGGGGTAAATCACACAAACATATCCATTGGTATTGACATTGGTAATATCATATGAAGAGCGCCTCTGACACCCGTAACTCTCCTCTCTACCCACTGTGTCAGTTTAAGGTATGGTTGCAGATAATGGGCTTCCCTGGTGGCTCAGAGTTTAAAGGGTCTGCTTACAATGTGGGAGACCTGGGTTCGATCCCTGGGTCGGGAAGATCCCCTGGAGAAGGAAATGGCAACCCACTCCAGTATTCTTGCCTGGAGAATCCCATGGACGGAGGAGCTTGGTGGGCTACAGTCCATGGGTCGCAGAGTCCGACACGACTGAGCAACTTCACTTTCCTTTCCTTTCCTTGCAGATAATGAAAATGATTCCAGACAACTGAAACAGAAAGAGACTTATTACAGGGGAGTTAGATGATTACAAATTATTGGAAGGGCAGGAGGGGCAGACTGGGGGCTGAGCTTCTGGGTATGGCTCCCCTAACACCACAAAACTGGCCTGCTAAGGAAGTCATTGTTCCAGCTCCTGGCTTAAGGATATATCATCTTCACTGCAACTCACATAAAAAATTGAATGTCCTGTACTCTGTCTCTTTGCAACTACAAAGTTATACCAGCCAAGGAGATTTCTGCTTTAGTAACCACATGAAAAACAAATACCAGGGCTTCCTTGGTGGCTGAGTGGTAGAGTATCCACCTTCCAATGCAGGAGACACAGGATTCGACCCCTGGTCTGGGAAGATTCCACGTGCCATGGAGCAACTAAGCCCATGTAGTACAACTATTGAGCCTGTGCTCTAGAACCTGGGAGCTGCAACTACTGAGCCCACGTGCCACAACTGCTGAAGCCCGAGCTCCCTAGAACACTTGCTCTGCAACCAGAAAAGCCAGCCTAATGAGAAACTTGCACATTGCAACTGGAGAGTGGCCCCCACTTGCCATAACTAGAAAAAAGCCCAAGCAGCAACAAAGACCCAGCACGGCCAAAAATGAATGAATGAATAAATAAAGTTATAAATAAGATGGATATAAAAAAATATCCCCTTGACCATCCTTGCCAGAAGAAATGCCAGCAACCACAGAACCATATACTCACTCCTCAATCTCACTCCTTAGAGGCAACAATAGTTAACATTTTCTTCTGTATCCCTCCATAAATTTTTCAAACGTACGTAAACATACATGTAAACATATAGGTTACTAATTGATTTAAAGGACCTTTATTTGGATGTCTTTTCTAAGTAAAGAATATAACTGGGTTTTTTAAGCAGGTCACTCTGAGCCCTAATTTTAATGTGGAACCAGAAACCTTGGAAATAAAGATAAAATATTTAAGAAGAACATTAAGAATCAATTAAATAATGTAAGAAGCACACAACTCCTTGAAAATCACATCAAAATGAAGTCTTGTTTTAAAGGTTTGGATTTGTATATACACATCTTTTTCATTTAAAAGCAAAATGCTTCTATAATTTATGAAGGTGAAAATGTACATTATTTTTAAAAGAGCAGAATTTTGTAGTTTTCTCTAAATTCCACTTTAAAATGTACAGAGCAAAGAGCAAATACATTATTCTTTCAAAAACACCGTGATGCTAAAACTGAAACTCCAGTACTTTGGCCACCTCATGCGAAGAGTTGACTCATTGGAAAAGACCCTTTTGCTGGGAGGGATTGGGGGCAGGAGCAGAAGGGGACGACAGAGGATGAGATGGCTACATGGCATCTCTGACTCGATGGACATGAGTTTGAGTAAACTCCAAGAGTTGGTGATGGACAAGGAGGCCTGGCATGCTGTGATTCGTGGGGTCACAAAGAGTCGGACATGACTGAGCGACTGAACTGAACTGAAAGAGCAAAAATTAAAACAATTTCTATATACCCACCAAAGTTAGAAATGAAAACCCGCAAAAATATAGAAAGAAAAAGAATTCTGAATCTCAGAGTGAATGACTTTTGAGGGCTTGATTTGACATAGGAGATAGTAAGATCAATCAGTGCCACAGGATCTGACTCTATAAAGTTCAGTGCTGTAAGAGAAAGAAAAGTCTAGATGATGAGAAAAGAAAAAATGAAGTCGTTTGTCAGAGAAGGGAACCGGCCTCATCCTCACTTCTCACTGGGCTCAGGCATGTCCTGGGTCCTCACAGGGGCCTGGGGATTGTGTGAGGGGCAGACTGTGTGAGCCTGGGGGAACCTGAGTTACTGCCTTTGTGCCCTGACCCTGCTCCAGGAGTCCATCTCTGTCTGTGATTCATGGATCCTGGTGCCGCTCACGACTGTTAATCATCGTAGCCCAGAGAGGGGCCTCTTGAGTGGGAGCCTCAGACACAGAGAGATTCCATCCCGTTACTACGGGCAACCAGGCAGGGCTAAAGTCTATACCACCTGGCCTCCTGCTCCAACATGGGACCATGCCCCTGGCTGGCCTGCTCTGGGAGTGTGGTGGGGCCTGTCTGGTCTAGAGAGAGAAAGGCTGTGAGACAGTTTGGCTCAGACAGTGGGGACCCCTGAGTGAGGTATGAGGGCTGGAGTTAAAGTGCATCTCTGGGGAGGAGGGTGGTGCTTTGGAAGATGAATCTGGCTCCCTGTGCTGGAAGGAACTGAGGGTGAGCGCTGTCTGTGGAGGGGACCTGGGCTGGGGGCAGAGGGTGTGAAGGATGTGGCGGGACCTGGGGCATATGGCAAGGAAGACTGGCTTGCTTTTCTTGATTGTGGGTGGGGAGGAGAAGACATCGGCTAGGACTCAGGTTTGTGCCCAGAATGCATTTCCTGGAAAGGGGGTTCTGAGACAGATTCCAGTTCTACAGGTTGATTAGGTAGCTCTCTTGGTATCAGCACCTGGAGGAGGGAAGGAAAGGAAGCAGGATGGGAAGATGGACAAATGAGCCACAATGCAGCCTCAACAGTAAGTCCAGCTGACCATATGTGGATGACCCTGCAGAACTGTGCCAACCCCAGCAATAGGGCGGGGCTTTCGATTCCCACAGTGATGGTTCTTTGGATATAGACCTCACTGGGAAAGGTGTGGGCATAGCTAAGATGGGTCCCTGCTGCTGACGATATCCCTGAGGCAGATGGACAGCTGAGGGCTTTCTGCCAGCAGCACTCTTAGCATTTGGGGATTAAACCTGTCCTTCCTGAGGGAGAGTGTGGTGGCCACCAGAGAGTACACCTCTTAGAAAAAATGGAGAATGATTAAGGAATCCTGGCAGGGCTGGTAGGAAAAGAGGGCCTGGGGAAAGTGATGAGTTCTGTTTCAGATGTGTTGAGTTTTGAGGTGTTTAAGGGACAGGTAGATGGAGAATCCAGTAGACAGCTGGGTGTATAAGTCTGAAGTTCTGAAGGAAGCTCAAGGACAGAAATACAGATTTAGCAGAAACATAAAGGTGGAGTGGAAATCAGAGGGATCAATGGGGCAGTTGGAGGAATGGAGAGATGAAACCCAAGCTGACCCATCTGGCTGCTGCCCTTCAGAGGGGGCCTCTCAAGAGGAAACACCTGGACCAACCCAGCAAAAACCCCAGTGGGTTCAGGAATTCCCATCTTGGTTGGAGCTCTTGGAGTTGAGTGAGAGTCCTGGTTGCACTCAACCAGATAAAAGCTCTTGTTGGCTGGTGTACAAGTCAAATGGGAACATGGACCATCTGGTGGGAAAGAGCACTGCCCAGGGGCAGAGATGCCCACATGGAGACCTCTTCTCTTCAGCTTGCTCCATCTCCAGTGTCCTCCCCCACCCCAACCTCCTCTACCCTCCTTTGCTTTGAGGACTTTCTCTCTCCCTTTACCTGTCCCTGCACTCTCCCCAACTCTCTCCTTTCTATCTAGTTCTCTCTCCCTCCCTCCCTCTGGGCCCACTAGAGGGCAGCAACTCACAGTCCAGACCCAGTGTCCACCCTCCCAGCCTCTGCCGGTGCTCTGCCTCTGTCTAGGGGTGAGGTTGGGGGTAGGATAGATGGGGTGAGGTAGGAATGCCATGCTTAGCAGAGAGGGCAGGGACTACTCCTCCTTCACTGTGCTTTACTGAAGCAGAGAGACATAGTAGTCCACTGAACGACCTTGGACAGATGGGGTGTTTCAGGCTCAGAGAAGAGCCAGGGCCTCCTCAAGATCTCTGAGTTGACAGTCCCTTTCCCCTGCTCTCTCAAGGGCTCCAGAGCCTTAGAAATTGGAACTGGGCCTTATCCCTGCTGTTCATGTCCCAGGGTGTTTTTGGAAGGATTCTTCCAGGAAATACAGGCTCTCAGATTGTCCAGGGTGTCAAAAGCCCAGGCTGGACCCTGGGCTGCTCCATCCCACCCCACCTGGAAGCCTCACCTGGGCCTGATTGCCTGGGGGTGTGAGACCCCATGTGTGAGACCCTCATAGTCTCCTTGTGGCCACAGGTCAAAGAGGCTGTGTCTGAGCATGGCCTGGCCAAGAGAAACTAAGTTTCTCCAGATGAAGGGGAAAATATGGAATGATATGGTGGGAGAGGGGCCGTACTGGGAGGGAACCCCCACAACAGAGTACTTACTTGTGGTCAGGCCCCAATTGCAACCCATGCTTCTCCCTCAACTCCCCTATACCATACTTATATTCATGCACACATCCATACATGCAGACATACTTACATGCACACACACACATGTACACATGCATACATACACACACCTGCACACACAGGCCAGCTTCAAAGCTGTGACCACCCAGGGGCAGCCTCAGCTCCTCTGGGCTCTGAGAACAGCCCTAGTCAAGAGGAGTTTGAGGACCCGGGCCTGGGAGGCCAGGGCCTTTGGTAGGAAGTCACTGCCCCTGACCAGCATCCTGCAGATCCCTGGATCCTTGGGTCATTTTCTCTGAGCTCAGCCATACCAGTCTGCAGAACTAGTCTATTCCTCCTGCTTTAGCTGAGCTGATATGGCTGGCTCTGTAGCTCCTATTCCTTCCAAAAGAAGGTGGAAGCCCAGCAAGAGGCAAGGTCTAAGATATACCACTTACAGAAGAAATACCACTTCCCTGGCTGGAGCGTGGGAAGGCCAGGAATGGAGCTTCCGGTGGCTGGCCTAGCCATAACTGCACACATGGGCCAATGCAAGGCCAGCCCCTCTCATCCACAATTCCACAAGCCCGACTGCTCTCATTTCAGCAACAGCCATGATGTCCCTGATGGAGAGTTGGGCCCTGAGGTTTTGTGGGCATCTGGTTTCACCAAATTTCTCTCTCTCTTCATTTTTCAAAAATTTGTCTCATTTTAGTTTTTCCTTTTTCTTTACATTTGCCAAAACAGAATAAGTGTTTGTTTCTCTAGTAGCTGGCCCAACCTTCATCAGACTCTGCCATCTTCCCCTTAAAGTAGCACAGAATAGGGGCCCTCTAGCCTGCTGAGATCCTGCTTGTTTCTCAGGGGTGAGGGTAGTACTTGCAGATCTTAAAACAATGTCTTTGGTAACCTCTAATTTCTGGATGCCCTCTGGGTTTCCCAGGTGGCGCTAGTGGTAAATAATCCGCCTGCCAATGTAGAAGAAGCAAGAGATGTGAGTTTAATCCCTGGGTCGGGAAGATCCTCTGGAGTAGGGCATGGAAGCTCACACAGTATTTTTGTCTGGAAAATCCTATGGACAGAGGAGCCTGGTAGGTTACAGTCCGTGGGGTTGCAAAGAGTCCAACACGACTGAACGACTGAGCACGAACACACAAGCTTTCTGAATGTTCTCTAGCTCTCATTTCAAGAAACAAGCTTGATATACTCACCACAGAGCTTTTCGCTCAAAGAAGAAAACCTTCCATTCAGTCCATGTCTGCTGCTCCCACAAGGCTTCTAGCCAGAGGGACGAAGAAGGACAGGCTGTTCCACCCGGACTGGAGGTGGAGAGCTGAGCTCTTTGGCCCAGAAGTATATAGAGAAGATAACAGAGAGATAAGAGAAACAAGAGGTTGGGTATGTTTGTCTGGACTTCCTCTTCCTATCTCCATATCAGATGCGGGAGCTATATCAGTTCAGTTCAGTTCAGCTCAGTCGCTCAGTTGTGTCCGACTCCTTGCGACCCCATGAATCGCAGCACACCAGGCCTCCCTGTGCATCACCAACTCCCGGAGTTCACTCAGACCCACGTCCATCGAGTCAGTGATGCCATCCAACCATCTCATCCTCTGTCATCCCCTTCTCCTCCTGCCCCCAATCTCTCCCAGCATCAGAGTCTTTTCCAATGAGTCAACTCTTCGCATGAGGTGGCCAAAGTACTGGAGTTTCAGCTTTAGCATCATTCCTTCCAAAGAAATCCCAGGACTGATCTCCTTCAGAATGGACTGCTTGGATCTCCTTGCAGTCCAAGGGACTCTCAAGAGTCTTCTCCAACAGCACAGTTCAAAAGCATCAATTCTTCAGCACTCAGCTTTCTTCACAGTCCAACTCTCACATCCATACATGACCACAGGAAAAACCATAGCCTTGACTAGATGGACTTTTGTTGGCAAAGTAATGTCTCTGCTTTTCAATATGCTATCTAGGTTGGTCATAACTTTTCTTCCAAGGAGTAAGCATCTTTTAATTTCATGGCTACAGTTACCATCTACTGTGATTTTGGAGCCCAGAAAAATAAAGTCTGACACTGTTTCCACTCTTTCCCCATTTATTTCCCATGAAGTGATGGGACCAGATGCCATGATCTTAGTTTTCTGAATGTTGAGCTTTAAGCCAACTTTTTCATGCTCCACTTTCACTTTCATCAGGAGGCTTTTTAGTTCCTCTTCACTTTCTGCCATAAGGGTGGTGTCATCTGCATATTTGAGGTTACTGATATTTCTCCCGGCAATCTTGATTCCAGCTTGTGCTTCTTCCAGCCCAGTGTTTCTCATGATGTACTCTGCATATAAGTTAAATAAGCAGGGTGACAATATACAGCCTTGACGTACTCCTTTTCCTATTTGGAACCAGTCTGTTGTTCCATGTCCAGTTCTAACTGTTGCTTCCTGACCTGCATACAGATTTCTCAAGAGGCAGGTCAGGTGGTCTGGTATTCCCATCTCTCTCAGAATTTTCCACAGTTTATTGTGATCCACACAGTCAAAGGCTTTGGAATAGCAATAAAGCAGAAATAGATGTTTTTCTGGAACTCTCTTGCTGTTTCCATGATCCAGCGGATGTTGGCAATTTGATCTCTGATTCCTCTGCCTTTTCTAAAACCAGCTTGAACATCTGGAAGTTCATGGTTCACATATTGCTGAAGCCTGGCTTGGAGAATTTTGAGCATTACTTTACTAGTGTGTGAGATGAGTGCAATTGTGTGGTAGTCTGAGCATTCTTTGGCATTGCCTTTCTTTGGGATTGGAATGAAAACTGACCTTTTCCAGTCCTGTGGCCACTGCTGAGTTGTCCAAATTTGCTGGCATATTGAGTGCAGCACTTCACAGCATCATCTTTCAGGAATTGAAATAGCTCCACTGGAATTCCATCACCTCCACTAGCTTTGTTTGTAATGATGCTTTCTAAGGCCCACTTGACTTCACATTCCAGGATGTCTGGCTCTAGGTGAGTGATCACACCATCGTGATTATCTTGGTCGTGAAGATCTTTTTTGTGCAGTTCTTCTGTGTATTCTTGCCATCTCTTCTTAATATCTTCTGCCTCTGTTAAGTCCATACCATTTCTGTCCTTTATCGAACCCATCTTTGCATGAAATGTTCCCTTGGTATCTCTAATTTTCTTGAAGAGATCTCTAGTCTTTCCCATTCTGTTGTTTTCCTCTATTTCTTTGCACTGATCACTGATGAAGGCTTTCTTATCTCTTCTTGCTATTCTTTGGAACTCTGCATTTAGATGCTTATATCTTTCCATTTCTCCTTTGCTTTTCACTTCTCTTCTTTTCACAGCTATTTGTAAGGCCTCCCCAGACAGCCATTTTGCTTTTTTGCATTTCAAAAGAAATGGAAAACCATGGGAATGGTCTTGATCCCTGTCTCCTGTACAGTGTCACAAACCTCATTCCATAGTTCATCAGGCACTCTATCTATCAGATCTAGTCCCTTAAATCTATTGCTCAGTTCCACTGTATAATCATAAGGGATTTGATTTAGGTCATACCTGAATGGTCTAGCAGTTTTCCCTACTTTCTTCAATTTAAGTCTGAATTTGGCAATAAGGAGTTCATGATCTGAGCCACAGTCAGCTCCCCATCTTGTTTCTGTTGGCTGTATAGAGCTTCTCCATCTTTGGCTGCAAAGAATATATAATCAATCTGATTTCGGTGTTGACCATCTGGTGATGTCCATGTGTAGAGTCTTCTCTTGTGTTGTTGGAAGATGGTGTTTTCTATGACCAGTGCATTTTCTTGGCAAAATTCTATTAGTCTTTGCCCTGCTTCATTCCATATTCCAAGGCCAAATTTGCCTGTTACTCCAGGTGTTTCTTGACTTCCTACTTTTGCATTCCAGTCCCCTATAATGAAAAAGACATCTTTTTTGGATGTTAGTTCTAAAAGGTCTTGTAGGTCTTCATAGAACCGTTCAAGTTCAGCTTCTTCAGTGTTACTGGTTGGGGCATAGACTTGGATTACTGTGATATTGAATGGTTTGCCTTGGAAATGAACAGAGATCATTCTGTTCACATAGCGCACATAGCCGGGGCGGCTGCGGGGGCGGCTGCGATGGCGCACATTGTGCGGCTGAGAGGAGCTACCCCATGTCCAAGGTCAGGGGCGGCAGCTACCCCATGTCCAAGGAGCAGTGGCTGTGCGGGTGCAGGAGGGCCTAGAGGAGCTATTCCACGTTCAAGGTAAGGAGCAGCAGCTGTGCTTTGCTGGAGCAGAGGTGAAGAGGTACCCCACGTCCAAGGTAAGAGAAACCCAAGTAAGACGGTAGGTGTTATGAGAAGCATCAGAGGGCAGACACACAAACCATAATCACAGAAAACTAGTAAATGTAACCACACTAGGACCACAGCCTTGTCTAACTCAATGAAATTAAGCCATGCCTGTAGGGCCACCCAAGACAGGCGGCCATGGTGGAGAGGTCTGACAGAATGTGGTCCACTGGAGAGGGAATGGCAAACCACTTCAGTTTTCTTGCCTTGAGAACCCCATGAACAGTATGAAAAGGCAAAATGATAGGATACTGAAAGAGGAACTCCCCAGATCAGTAGGTGCCCAATATGCTACTGGAGATCAGTGGAGAAATAACTCCAGAAAGAATGAAGGGATGGAGCCAAAGCAAAAACAATACCCAGTTGTGGATGTGACTGGTGATAGAAGCAAGGTCCGATGCTGTAAAGAGAAATACTGTGTAGGAACCTGGAATGTCAGGTTCATGAATTTGGAAGTAGTCAAACAGGAGATGGTGAGAGTGAACGTCAACATTCTAGGAATCGGCAAACTAAAATGTACTGGAATGGGTGAATTTAACTCAGATGATCATTATATCTTCTACTGCGGGCAGGAATCCCTTAGAAGAAATGGAGAAGCCATCATGGTCAACAAAAGAGTCCTGGATTTATATAGATACACCGATTAAAAGGAAAACTGAAAACAGAAGGGTTTTCTACCCTGCTCCCTGTGTGGAACTCTGGGAGGAGAAAGATGTGCGCAGTGACCTTGGCAAATGGGGACAGACTCTGCAAATGTCCACATGTATAGTTGTTTAGGGGAAGAACCCGAGCTAGTGCTCTCCCAAATCCCCATATAAAATGGAAAAGATCTGGACGTTCTTGCATGCTCTGTAGCAGGATGCCCTTGGTCCTTGTGTGGGAAATCAGTAGGTTGCCACTGAGGGGAGGCAATGTGGTGTCACCAAAGTGGCTGAGGGATGGCCAGGCTAAGGTTCAGGCCAGATGGAAGATGTGTTTGATAGATATGCTCCCGGAAGACTCCGTTGATTAAAATTTTAGTTTCCCTTAACGCTGGCCGGTTAACTCGTGCTGACATCTACCAAGATGGCACCATGGCTGATCCAACCTGTCACACGGGCTGAGACCCAGAGAAAGAAAGTTCTGGTTTGTTTTTGAGAATAGTCTTGGGAAAGCCACTGAAGACAATTCTTAAGGTATTTTTAAGTCAAAACAAAACAAAAGGTTAAACAACAGTGTGCAGAGGCAGGGAAGGTGGAGTTAGTGTTTAAGGGACAGAGATTCAGTCTGGGAAGATAAAAAAGTTCTGGAGATGGGTGATGGTAATGGTTTCACAACAGTTTGAATGGACTTAACTAATGCCACTGAGGGGGTTCCCAGGTGGCACTAGGGGTAAAGAGTTATATCACCTGTCAAGGCAGGAGATATAAGAGATGTGGGTTTGATTGCTGGGCCGGGGAAGAACCTCTGGAGGAAGGCATGGCAACCCAATCCAGTATTCTTGCCTGGAGAATCCCATGAACAGAGGAGCCTGGCAGGCTACAGTCCATAAGGTTGCAAAACATTGGACAAAACTGAAGCAACTTAGCACATACACAATGCCACTGAATTGTACACTTAAAATGCTTGAAATGGTAAATTTTATGTGAAGTATATTTGCCACAATAAAAAAAATAGTATATCCAGTGTAATCTGGTATTTATAAACTAAGAGAACATATATGCAGGGGAAAAAGACTTCAGGAACACATGTCAACACGTGACAGCATGCTGGGTACTGGAATTACAGGTGCTTTTTCTTTTCGTCCTTCCTTCCCTCTGAGCCCAAGGCATTGTCTGGCCCAGGTTCTCAGACGCTCTTATCTTTACATAGGTTCTCCTCCGCCCTCCCTCCACCCACTGTGGCATTTCTTGGTAAGTGAAGAACCAGCTCCCTCCATAAACACCCACCCTGGTCTTCCTTTTCTCTGATCAAGCAGAAGAGGCAGACCATCTTTAACATCTCACTTACCTGCTCCTTCTTATGTTCCTTCTGGGAAGGTCCAAAGCACCAGCCATAGCTGGGCAAAGGGGTCAAGTTGAAGGTAGAATTGATGGACAAAGGGCTGAGCAGGCAGAGGGGTGAGGACTGGTTCTATAAGCCAGGTCAGCCCAGGGTTTCTATATAGCCAGGGTCAGGTATGGAAGAAAAAAGGGCGTGGGGCTGACCATCTGGAGACTGAGGGACACAGGGGTCAGGATCCTTGACGTCAGGGAGCAAGAGAGGCATGCACTTATGTACAAAGACCTAGCAGGAGCCTTGTTTAAACTTCTCATCAGGTGTGGGCACTTCCAAGCTCATGGGAGGGGAGGAGGTTGAATCACCCTGCATAGATCAGGGACCACACAGATAAGCCTGTGCTGAGAGCCCGGGGTCTGTCCGGTCAGCAATGAGAAGGACCAGCCAAACCTCTTCTGGTCTGTTCTAGGTAGCATCTTTGCGGGCTCTGCCCAGGGGTACGTTCTACTGTCTCCTTACCCTGAGCTTCTCAGGGCCGCTTCCCCAAGGCTGTGTAGTGCTGATAGCTCTTTTCAAGCTCCTTCCCACCTCGTGCAGGCAACCCGAGTAGTATTAATAAAATCCCAGACAGCCCATGGACACCATCACTTGGTTCTCAGACTGATCTCTGAATTCAGAGCTGAGTGGGGAAGTTGTGCATTCACACAAGCTCTTATTCATACTTTGACTCATTTGCTTAGCTCTAATCTATTTCTTTACTTGCTCACTCATTCATTCATTCTCTCATCAACTCATTCATTCTCTCACCCCTCTAGGAAATGTTTCATGATCCCTCTTGCTGGGCTCAACTGTAAGAGATACAGAAACAAATGAGACCTATTTCCATCTTCAAGAGCTCATTTGGTGAGTTCAGTTTAGTTCAGTCACTCAGTCGTGTTTGACTGTTTGCAACCCCATGGACTGCAACATTCAAGGCCTCCCTGTCCATCACCAACTCCTGGAGTTTACTCAAACTCATGTCCATTGAGTCGGTGATGCCATCCAACCATCTCATCCTCTGTCGTCCCCTTCTCCTCCCACCTTCAATCTTTCTCAGCATCAGGGTCTGAGAGGAGAAGCTAAAAGAGGAGGCAAATACTTAGAAAATGAAAGAAAAAATGGTAAGTGCCACAGAAGGGATGCAGAAGCTACTGAAGTTCGAAAAGTGAAAGAAAGTGAAAGTGAAGTCGCTCTGTCGTGTCCGACTCTTTGTGACCCCATGGACTCTAGCCTACCAGGCTCCTCTGTCCATGGGATTTTCTAGGCAAGAATACTGGAATTCAGAAGAGGAGAAATCTCTGGAAGGACCATCTGACATGGCCACTTTGGTCTTGATCTGTTCTGTTGAGACCAGAGTTCACTAATGTGGATGGAGTCTACAGTCACTCCACCCAGCACGGCTAGAGTCTCTGGCTGGCTCTGGACCTGGACTCTGTATTGCCCTACTTTGCACTGTAGTGTCAGCACCAGTAAAGAGGATGTTATTGGGTCAGCTCACCCCCAGGGCCCTGCCAAAACTGTATTTCCCATAGCTCATGAGGGGGTTAGGATAGTGCCTCCCAGAGGATAGGTTAATATTTAGTTCGTTTTAGATACAAAGTTTGCATTTATAAACACTCATGTATCCACAGCACTGCATTTTCTGGGTACTTGTGGGTACATTATGCGGACAGGGCTCTCTGTAGTAATTGTGAGGTCTGACCGCAGGGGTTAATAGTCAGCCGCCTGTTGCTCTGGCTAAACCATGAGAAAATCACCATGGGAAAAGAATAAAAGCAAAATATAGCAATACAGCATAACCCAAATAAAAGTACATCGGGTTGATCAGTTGACATTGTCATGCCCTCCTAAGCTAAGGAAAAACACAGGGTGGACCTTGGAACACCAGGTCAGTGCAAGTTCAGAATGCTTCTTGTGTACACACCAAGGTGTTTTCCTAAGGTATATGCAGGTCTATGACCTCCAGCTAGGTGATACCTGTTGTACAAGAAAAGAACAAAGATAGTTTGAAGTAATCAATAGAATGGGAGACATGACCAGGGACATGGGAGGCTGACTTCATCGTAGCACAACAGATACTTTCTGCTTGCCAAGACACTAAATAAAAGTGATGTGGCTCTGAGGAACAGGGCTCTTGATCCAAGAGGTCTTGAGTCCCCCAGGTCCATCTTTAAAACTTTTAATTCTGTCCCTAGTCTCTTTTTCCCAAACTGTGCATCGATTCCTACCTGCTGCGCTGGCTGCAGCATCTGACCACAAGGGGCAGGTCTACTTTTCCACTCTCCCAGCAGACTAGCTGATGGACAAGAAGACTGACAGCAGTAAACAGCCGGGGTCATAGTGGGTAACTGACGAGGAGAGCCACAGGAGAAGACTGGACTTCCGGCTACCTTGGTGTTGGAAAGACAGGGTAGATTTTCCTTAAAGCTAACAGAACTCAGGCTTTGGGACCTTGAACTTGCATATTCCCCTTCCAAAGCTCAGCAGCTAATTTTTTTTTAATTAAAAAAAAATTTGAGATAAAATTCATATATAAAATTTACCATTTTAACCATTTTAACAGTTTACTATAGTCATAATATTGTACAGTCATCAGTGCTATCTAACTCTAAAATATCCTCATTGCACCTCAAAGAAGCCCCATTCATATTAAAGCAGTTATTTCTCAGCCCCTGGCAACTAGTAATCCACTTCCTATGTATTTACCTATTCTGGATGATTTATGTAAATGCAGTTGCAGTGGCATTTATGTCTGGCTCCTTTTGTGGCCTTTTGTGTCTGGCTTCTTTCACTTAGCATAATACTCTCAGGGTTTATCGATATACTAACATGTATTAGTATTTCATTCTTTCTTTTGGCTGAATCATATTCTACTGTATCGATATACCACACTTCATTTATCCATTCATCAATTGATAGACATTTGAGTTGTTTTATCTGTTTGGCTAAAAGAATAATCTGCTATAAAAATTCATATATAAGTTTTTGTGTGAATATAATTTTTTAATTCCAATGGTTATGTATCTAGAAATGGACTTTGTGGGTCATGTGGTAACTTAATCTTTAAATTTTTGAGGAACTTCAAACTGGTTTCCACAGAGGCTGTACCATTTTATATTCCTATGTGAGGAACATGTGAAGATTCAGTCATATTGAGTGTGTGAATTTCTTGCATCCTCCTCAATATTTCTTATTTTTGTTTTTTAACTGTAGCCATCCTAGCAGGTGTGAGCAGGTATCTCCTTGTGGCTTTGATTTGCATTTCTAATGACTAGTGATGATGGACATCTTTTATGTACTTGATGTCCATTTGAATGTCCTCTTTGAAGAAATGTGCATTCAAATCCTTCATCCATTTTTAAAATGGGTTGTCTTTTGTTGTTGGATTGTAAGAGTTCTTTATGTATTTTGGATCTGGACCCATTGGATATACTGTTTGCAAATATTTTCTCTCTTTCTGTGGGTTGTCTTTTCACTTTCAAGATCGTGTCCTTTGATGCACAAATTTTGATCAAATCCTATTTATTTTTATTTATTTTTTTCTTTTGTAACTTGTACTTTTGGTGGCATATTTAAGAAATCATTGCTTAATCCAAGGTCATGAAGATTTACAAGTATGTTCCCATCTAAGAGTTTTATACTTTTAGCTCCTACATTTAGGTGTTTGATCCATTTTGGGTTATTTTTTTGTATATGGTATGAAATGCAAGTCCAAATTTATTCTTTTTCATGTAGCTATCCAGTGCCCCAGTACCACTTGTGATTGTCTTTGTGTGTGTGTGTGTGTGTGTGTGTGTGTGTGTGTGTGTGTGTATGTGATTGTCTTTTAAATTAGGTAGGAAAAAGGAAGATGTAAAGACAAAAAAATACATTAATTTTTTAATATTTATCTGTGTTATTACTTTTACCAGTGTTCTTTATTTCTTCATGGGGATTTGCGTCACTAGCTAGTGACCTTTCATTTTGGCCTGAAGGTCTACTTTTAGCATTTCTTTTTTATGATTTCTCTCTCTTTATTGATATTGTTTCATGAGACATTATCTTGTGGTTTGTTTTAATTCTTTAGGCATGGTTTCCTTTAGCTTTTGACATGTACTCAAAATGTAACATCTGATGTACATTTTTGTCTAGTAAGTCCAATATCTGAGCTTCGTCAGGGATAGTTTCCATTGATGACTTGCTTTTGCTGCCCTCATCCATGGGCTATATATTTTTGCATGCCCCATTATTTGCTGTTGTTGAAAACTGGACATTTTAAATACTATAATATGGCAAATCTGGAGATAAGATTGCCTTCCAGGAGTTTTTTGGTGCTGCTTGTAGAAGTTGCTCTTTGTTTAGTGACTTCTGTGAACTATTTTATAATATCTATATGGTTGTGTGTGGCCCCTAAGTTCTCTGTTCTATTAGCTTAGTAGGCAGCCAGTGATCAGAAGGAGTTTCTTCAACGGCTGATATCAACAAAATCTCTTAGTCTTTGCAGATGGGCTCTGTGTATGTACTAGGGGCACACCAGTGTTTAGCCAGCTAGTTCACAAAGCTTCCTGTTCTGACCAGGATTCAGCTTTTTTTTTTTCCTTGTGTAAGCCCCAAATGCCTTACTATCTGGTCCTTTACAGAAAGAGCTGCTGATCCCTGATATCAGGCACTGACAGGCAAGATTGGAGCAGGACGGGGAGTAGAGTGGATGCCATGTATGGATGGAGGCTAGCCAGCTGGTTTTGAGCACAGGTGAGATTTCTTGTGATGTCTCAGATATACTTGAGGAGACATGGCAGGGGCCTTGAGATTAGGCATGATTGGGGGCAAGAGCAGGAGGTTCTTTTTTTTAAAAGTACTTTTATGTATTTATTTGGCTGTGCTGTGTCTTAGTTGGGCTTCCCTGGTAGCTCAGTGGGTAAAGAATCCACCTTGAATGCAGGAGATCCCGGTTTGATTCCTGGGTCGGGAAGACCCTCTGGAGAAGGGATGGGCCACCCACTCAGGTATACTTGGGCTTCTTTTGTGGCTCAGCTGGTAAAGAATCCACCTGCAATGTGGGAGACCTGGGTTCAGTCCCTGGGTTGGGAAGATTCCCCTGGAGTAGGGAAAGGCTGCCCATTCCAGTATTCTGGCCTAGAGAATATGCAGCCCACGGGGACTTTGATCTTCATTACAGCATGTGGCATCTTTAGCTGTGGCATAGGGGATCCAGTTCCTTGACCAGGGATCAAACCTGGGCCCCCGGCACTGGGAGCATGGTATCTTAGCCACTGGGCCATCAGGGAGGTCCCGAAATTGAGTTTTTGAGAATATAACTCCATTCATCTCCCCTGGATGGTGGGATACAAGGGACTTTGGCTTATTCTCATGAGCACTTTTCTGGGAGGATCATCCTCATTTTAGTGATGGAAAGTTGAGTTAATGAAGATCTTGCTGAGAACACAGTGATGAAGAAGACAGTGCCCTGGTTCTCAGATGCTGAATTTCTTCTCGCTGCATCTGTTCTGCTGAGCCTCAAACTGGGTCACATTGGCCACCACTTCCACCTGTGCTGGCAGCACAGGGACGCCGTCTGAGTTTGGCTCTGCTTCAGGGGCGGGGAGGTCCCTGCTCACAGGTAGACCCTGACATGGAGCTGAAGACCACACTGTGTCAGATTCTGGAAAGGCTGCAGAAATTGCTAACTGAAGCCCACAGAACCCCAAAGTCTCCAGTTCCCTCATCTCAGAAAGACCCTGCAGTGGGCCCTTCCCCACTCTCCCTTCCACTTGTCTCCTTCCCATTCCTGGCTAGTCCCAGCCTCTTAGTCTGGCATTCAGGGCCTCCTCTCTTGACACATGAGGTGAGTCATTAAAAACAAATTTTAGAGACTTCCCTCATGGTCCCGTGGTTCAGAATCCATCTTCCAAAGCAAAGGATATGAATTCGATTCCTCGTTGGGGGACTAAGATTCTGCATGCCTTGGGGCAACTGGGCAACTAAGTCCTGGTGCAGTGACTAGAGAAACCTGTGGGCTGCAAAAAAGACCCAGTGCAGCCAAACACACACACACACACACACACACACACACACACACACAAAACCTGATATTTATGTGCTCATAATGTTCTTCAGGTCACAAGTACCATATTTGTGTGGCAAAGAATTTAACCTTGCTCCAACAGAGGTCTGGTCTCTAAGCCCTTGGAATGTCATGCTTGATCAGAATTGCCTGGGGGCCTTGGGCCAATCAGATAATATTAACAGTGTGATTTTGGATGGGAGCTTTGGGTCATGAAATGTCTCCTTGACCTCCTGAGGGGCTAGAAACTGAGGTCAGCCACAGGAGCAGCCAGCCATGTCTAAGTGATGGGACCCTAGTAGAGAGCCTCCCTGGTTGGCAGTGTGATGTGTGCATTGTCAACACTGATGGCAGGAGAATACCAATGTCCTGTTCCACTGGGCGAGGAGGGCTGGCAGCTCTGTGTTTGGACCCTCGGTTTCTGGGCTTTGTCCTCCCCTCCATGGCTGACTTTAATCTGTATCTTTTAGGTGTAATAAAACATAACTTGAGTATAAAAGCTTTTGGTGAATTCTGTGAGTCCTTCTAGCAAATCATTGAGTCTAAGGATATTCTTGGAAACCCTGAGAGCTGCCAGTGGTGTGAGAGGTGACCCTGACCTTGAGGACTATTCTCACCCTCTGCACTTGGCTAACCTTTACAATACCCACCAGCAGCAGTGCCTGGAGAAAGACAAGTCTGAGTGTCTTGGTTACTATTTAGCTATGACCAGAAAGGCAGCTGGTTTCTTTTCCCAAGCCTCCAGTACTCTCTTCTTTCCATCAATTCTTCTATCTACTTTCTTTCTTATCTGCTTCTTTATCCTCTTCTTTCTCTTCTACTGAGTAAGGATGTTGGAGGACCTCCTTTTGAATCTTGGAGGGCTCCAGATTTATTTCTGGAGAAGATGGCCCTATATTTTTTGAGGACTGCTGCCCTTTCGGCTTCGGTATAGCAAGGGGAGGAAGCAGGATGGATACCCCAGGAATCAGTGACAGCACGCCCTTTGTATCTGTCTTGAGTTTTATTGATTACACATGCACATGAGATCCAAGCAGTCCATATGGCTGGCTTGAGCCAGGCCAGTCTTTTCAGGTGAATGCAAGTACCTCTCTGCCCACTTTGGATGCCAGCAACTTTACCCCAAATACCACTGAGTTCCATTGACTTGGCATAATAATACCAGTGACATTCATATGTCAAGATTTGAAAAATATAAGGGAAGATCAATTCAAAAGTTATATACCATATCTTGAAATGATTATCCATATATCAATAAAATTATGTTAAATTAAATATCAATCTATCTATCTTTAGGAAACTAATGAAACTCTTAGCCAGATAGTGATGGCTAATATATAAGGAAATCTTACTACATGTCATTCGCTATTCTAGCTACTTTCAATGGGTTTTAAGTTATTTGGTACTTGAAAGTGAAAGTGAAAGTGAAGTCGCTCAGTTGTGTCCGACTCTTTGCGACCACATGGACTGTAGCCTATCAGGCTCCTCTGTCCATGGGATTTTCCAGGCAAGAGTGCTGGAATGGATTGCCATTTCCTTCTCCAGGGGATCTTCCCGACCCAAGAACCGAACCTCGGTCTCCTGCATTGCAGGCAGATGCTTTACCGTCTGAGCCACCAGGGAAGCTATATAGTGGGTATTGTAGTCAGTTTACTGATGAATAGGGTGAGGTTCAGAGGCCTTGTCTCAGGTCACACAGCTGTGAGGAACTAGAGCTGGGATTTGAATGAAGGTGGTTCCACTCTAGACCCTGTATGCTTAACCACCTACTCCCTTCCTGCAGGGGGAACAAGTTCTCTCTAAAACTATTTGGATCCTCTTCTTTAAACACTTTCATTCTACTTTAGAACAGGACTCATGCCATTTTTCTTGGAATCACAATAAAGCTGGGATTATACTGTTTGGCTGATAAAAGTATTCCAGAAGTTTCTTAGGGTCCTAATGTGCAGTAACTCAGCAGTCATAATGTTGGCACGGAGCATTCAGCCAACTGTAATTCCACAGACATGTTGCTGTGGAATTGGGCACGAGGGATTCCTCCTAAAACCTGTCTTTCCTTAACTTTTCCTGAGCTGCATCACTGAACAGCTTCTGCAATCTCCCTGTCCTGGCTTCTGGCTGGACAAGGGCTGGAAGATCAGGAGAGGCGTGGTCCCCTCTGAATGCTGGGTTCTGGCTCTCTGGCCCCTGGCTCAGATTCCTCCAGGCTCTGTAATCATTAACTCCTGCAGGAAGCCCATGAGCCTGATAGGTATCAGAGCATCTGCTTCTGCTCAGTTAGCTGCAGTGACTGTTGAGGCTCTGGGATGAAGAGAAGTCAGCAAGGAGATAGCGATGAGAGGATGGCCAAGCAGGAGGCGGGGGATGAGGGGCTGAGGCTTAGGAGGGACATGGGCCTGTGGAGCGCCGAGTCCTTGACTGCAGGCTCTATGATCGGCTCTGGCATCTTCATGTCACCACAGGGCGTCTTGGTCTACCTGGGCCCTGGGGCCAGCCTCATGGTCTGGGCAGTCTGTGGCCTTCTGGCCACACTGGGTGCCCTGTGCTATGCTGAACTGGGGGCTCTGGTTCCCGAATCTGTAGGGGAATATACCTGCATCCTATGAACTTTTGGCTTCTTACCCGCCTTCCTGGTCATCTACACGTTTGTGCTGGTGGGCAGACTGTCCACCATTGCAGCCATCTCGCTGAGCTTTGCTGAGTATGTCCTGGTCCTCTTTTACCCAGGCTGCTCCTTGCTGCCCCAGGCCATGCTCAAGGTGGTGGCTGCCATCTGCATCCTGCTGCTGATGTTGGTCAACTGCTGGAGCTCACAGATGGCTGCCCTGCTGATGAACGTGTGCATGACTGCCCAAGTATTCTCCTTGCTGATCATCATGGAGGGTGGCACCATGGTGCTGGGCCAGGGCCAAGGCTGCATGGAAGCCCTCCTGTCCACCTTCCACAACACATCCCAGCAGGCCAGGCACATCAGCATGGCCTTCTACCAGTGCCTGTGGTCCTTTGATGGCTGGAATAGCCTCAGCCAGGTGATAGAGGAACTCAAGAATTCAAACGTGAGTCCATGACACTGCTTTAGGGGCTGAAATCTCCAAACAGTAGTAGTTCTGATAATTGTTATTTGTGCAAAGACTCTGAGAAATCAGCTGAAATGAGGGGCTCCCTTTCTGTATTCATGGGACTAAAGTGCCAGCCCAGTGTATTTTCTGATTAGTTTATGTAATTATATGAATACTAGCTTCTCAAGTAAGGGGGGAACTTTATTGTTTCCTATCCATGGGCTCATTTTGCTTTCCTGGAAGGTAGACATTATCATCCCATTTTTCATGTGGGAAAACTGAGGTTTAGAAAGGGGGAGTGACTTGGATGTCAGACCCCTTGTAAGAAGCTGTGCTTGATGACTCAGGTTTCTCTCTCCTGGATTGTTCTCTCTGGAACATTGTAGTAGATACATAAGTCATATTTGCTGAAACATGGGAGCCCACTACAGGACATAGCTTCAGGGCTGGGACAGAAGAACGAGCCAGTCCTGCTTGTCTCACTGCACCTGTGAACCTGGGGCTGGCTAGTCATTTCTTTGGGAGGGGGTTGGTCTGCAGGGCTCCTGGGAGGCAGTGGGAAACTTTGGACTTTTCAAGGGGCCTGGGGAATATCTGAGGACCGGCTCAGCACCCAGGCTGACCCCAAGGACCAGAAGTGGGCTCCGAGATTATTTCTTCATCTTCCATGCCCCCTGCCCTTCCTCCCAAACCTACTTCCAGACTTTTCTGTGGGCAGACCTCAGCTCTGGCAGAAAGCTCTAGAAACTGTTTTTTAAAGTCTTAAATATTTCTTTTATTTATTTTTAATTGATGATTGCTTTACAATATTGATTTGATTTCTGTCATACATCAATATGAATTAACCATAAATGTTCATATGTCCCCACCCCCTTGAGTCTCCCTCCCACATCTCACCCTTTCCTCTAGGTTATTACAGAGCCCCATAGAAACTGCCTTTTATGTCATATTGGAGAACAGAAGATATGTGCCTCAGGGTAGATGCTTAAACGAGGGAGTGTCTTTTCTAGGGGTGGGGAGGAGGTCTGCCTGGAACACTGGTGCAGCCCACACAGGGACAGCACCATCCCAAGCCTGAAAGAGAGCTCCTTGTGTCTTAGCGAGGAAGGGTGGCTTCTCTGTATTGTTTCACATGTCAGGAATAGCAATGTCATGTTCTGTTGTACCGTTTGGTACTGAAGGGAAGGGTTGTATATTCATCAGTGCTTGCTTGCTCTTCCCAAGGTCAACCAAAAGACCTCTAGAGAAAGCCCTCCAGGAGACCTGGGAATGCCCTGGACATGCTTCTCCCGCTTTGAAGTGTGTTCTTACTGTGGAGTCTAAATATGTTTATGCAGGGCTAGTCCGAGCCTAGGGAAATGCTGGGTCAAGTTTCAGGGAGGCCCTTTCCCTCCGTTTGCTCCTGGATCCAGAATGATGTCCAGAACTAGGGGTACGGAGTGGGAGAGAGCAGTCCACACTTTGATTTCACCTACTTTTCATGCATTCCTCAATTTTTATTGCATGCTTGCTGAATACATTTTTAGGGGTGACCCGGGTCAGCTAGGTGTTGAGGCTCTTACAGTCAGACCAGTCTCAGTGCCCACAGTCCCTGTGTGCAGGCCCTTCCTTTCCCTTCTACTTTGCTGATCCTCACACCCTGCAGAGAGGCAGGACAGTGGGGAATCACAGTTCACAGATCCCCAGTGATTCCCAATTTCCCCTCTAGGAGACTGAGGGTCAGAAGAGAACCCCTGGATGGAATGGCCCTCAGTCTGGGCCTGTGTCCTGGGGACCCAGAGACTAGGCAGAGTTGGCACTGTGGGTCCTGGAATACAGGCTGGAGGGACCATCTGACCGTGGAGATCTCTCTTTCCTGCCTCTTCTCTGCGCCCCTGCTGGGAACACCCCTCCCCGCTTCCCACCTGCCGGAATCTCCTCCACTCTGCAAGGAGAACCCAGCATAAGGCCCTGCTTGTTCCGGAAACTCTGATGATGGCTCCCCCCCTCCGCTGGCTCCCCACCCTCCACTGTACCTCCACTGCTCTGACTGTGAGTCCTCCTCATGGCCTCCTAGCATACCTGTTGGTTGGCCTGTCCATGCCGTAGGATTCTAAGTTCATGGAGGAGGGACACACGGCCAGAGCCCTCTGGCCTAGTGTGGGCCCTCGGGCCAGGATCAGCTCAGTGCTGCACTCCTGAGCTTGCTCGGAAACCCTGGGAAGGACCTCACGGGCTAACACGTGGCCTCTTCTTCCCAACTCTGCAGCAGAACCTGGTGTGGGCACTGATGATCACCATCCCCCTGGTCACTGGCCTGTACATCCTGGCCAACGTCAGTTACCTGCTAGCGCTCTCGCCCAGTGAAATCCTTTCCACCGATGTGATGGCTGTGAACTGCGGGTGAGTGAGTCACCTGACCTGTTCACAGTCCCGCCCTGGGGAAGTAAAGTCCCCCATGAGTATTCCAAATTGCCCCTGGGTTTGCTCACTCTGTTTCTGATGTGGCCTTGAGGCTGTCTTCCAGGTTGCTGCCGGAGATCCTTCGCTCGATTCCTCTGTTGTCCTAGGAGCCAGGTTCTGGGGGCCTGGGCCTGGCTGGTGCCCTTGGCTGTCACCCTCTCGTCGTTTGGCTCTGTCAATGGGTCGTTCTTCAGCGGAAGCTGTGTGTCTCACGTGGCTGCCAGAGAGGGCCACCTGGTGAGACATGGGGTGCACACAGGGCAAGGTGATGGGGGCAGCAGAATACAGAGTACAGAGTTTAAAATGTTAGCCTTTTAAAAGCTGTTGATCTCATATGGACAACAGTGAGGCAGGAACTAAGGAACTGTTGGGGGACATACCTCTAAGGACAGCCAGCTAAGCTTTCTCTTCCCAGAGCCCAGCATTTAGCCCCAACCAGGGCTTCCTAGACCGGAGAAGGCAATGGCAACCCACTCCAGTACTCTTGCCTGGAAAATCCCCTGGACAGAGGAGCCTGGTAGGCTGCAGTCCATGGGGTCTTGAAGAGTCAGACACAACTGAGTGACTTCACTTTCACGCATTGGAGAAGGAAATGGCAACCCACTCCAGTGTTCTTGCCTGGAGAATCCCAGGGACAGGGGAGCCTGGTGGGCTGCTGTCCGTGGGGTCTCACAGAGTCGGACACGACTGAAGTGACTTAGCATCAGGGCTTCCTCAAAAGACATAGCCCTCTTTTCCGCTGAGAGTAGGGCTCACGTATTCCCTACCTCTCCACTTATACTCCAGTCCTTTTATCTCCAGGTTCTGGGAGATCGCCGAGCTGGGTCACACTGTAGAGGTTTGTGGGTGACAGGGACATCTTTGTGCAACAGCAGTGCTGGGGCAGTGGGGAGGAGCCCCAGGAGCCAGTGTGTACCCTCTGGGCCCCCATGCCTGGGGGACTCTGTCACTCGGTCAGTTTTTGCTGCAGTAATGCTGTACAGGAGACAGCCGCTAGTTCTAGAGGCTTAGGACAGCAAACATTCCATTTTGCTCATGAGTTAAAGGGTCAGAGTGGCTCAGCTGCAGGCCAGGGCTTGTGTTCACCTCTTCTCACTCTGACTGCGGGTCTTTACTAATCCTGGGACCCAGGCCATAGGGGCTCCTGGGGCATGTTTTTGCCATGGCAGGTGGCAGGGGTTCAAGAGACCAAGCCAAACCACACATACGTATTTAGAACTTCTGGTGGGTCTCTTCTGCTCACAGTTCATTGGCAAGCTCAAATCAGTGCATGGAAACTATTAATATATTTCTTCCACAGAGGTGGAGAGCAGGGGACTGAGTATTTGCTGAAGGATAACACAGTCTACACTGTAACCCAGTATCCCTCTCCATGCTCCACCCATACCTGGCCCTTTCTCTCCCCTCTCCTCCTTAGTCTTCCCTTCCTGGGCCCTCTTTCTGTCTTCAGGGGGAGCAATAGAAAGTCAAAAGATTTGGTTGGCCAGGCACCTGCTACAGGTCTCCACATTGCAACCCCACATCCTAAGCTACAGGGTCTTGGATGGTCTGAAAGGATGGGCCCTCCTCCAACCTGCCCCCCAAGTCTGATCACTCCCCAGTGACCTACATCTGGAAGGAAGCCATGGGAATTGGGGACTATCTGGTTGGGTACCCTGCTGCCCTGATGGAGTTTGGCAGGAGAAGAGGGTGGGAATTTCTGAGGACAGACCCCCAATGCGGCTCCACTGGAGGTTACCTGACACCTGACTTTGCTCCCCAGCCCCAACTTCTGTCCATGGTTCACGTGCATTGCGTCACTCCAGCTCCAGCTCTGATGTTCACAATGATGGCTTTGATCCTGGTCATCTCTGGAAACTTCAACACCATCATGAACTTCTTGAGGCAAGTGAGGCTGAGTATCTCATGGCCCCTGTGTGTACCCATTTACAGACATGCACACATATATACGCTTATGTGCATGCACATTTCCAGAAGCCCCCATGATACACACACACACACACACACACACACACACAGAAACACATGCACACACTTCTGGAAGCTCAGGCTCAGAGCGCCTGCACACACACACACACACACACACGTTTTAACCATTCTCTCCCAATTAAGTTTCCAAAATTAAACATAGCGCCCTCCTCTCTTGCACTGCTTCCATAAATTCCATTTTTCACCAAGAAATAAAGTCTTGTGTTGTCTTTGCTATTTTCTTCCTTTTTTCTTGTCCCTTTACTCTGTCTCCAGGACAATGTGAAAAGATACTCAGGCTTCACTCACATGACTCATAGCCTTTGGCTTGGTGTCATTTTTCCTTTGTAGTCTGGTCTTTGTTCTGGATCTGACCCAACAGAACTCTGTTGAACTCAGGGCAGACCCACAGCCAAGCTGTGTGGGCACACTCTAGAATTGCATCCAAGTGGGGAGATGTTCTGACCCCCTTCATTGCCTGCTCTGGGGCAGAAATGATGGGCTGTTGTGATATCCAGTTGTCATTTTTAAACTTCTCCCAACAAGCAGACTCAACCCACCAGGCAGGCATGATGTCTGGGGCAGAGGACTTCTCAGAGTAATTTTGCAAGCATTATATGTTCTCTTCCTCTGTTGTCCTAAGAGTAACTAATCTTCTGGAACAGGATATATAGTACTCAGTGTCCCTTTCTTCAGAACATTAAGTAACAGACACTGTTTTTCTTTTCATCTTTTTCCCGTGAGAAGAAAAAACTCATTGTAGGGTGAAGATAAAATCAAATTCGTGGTGTCTCTTAAGGGTCTTCAGCCTGAGATAGGAGAGAGTGACAGAGAATGTCCTGGCACAGATGAGAACTCAAAGATGATTCATGTCAGCCAGGGCCCCATACCTCCCCATCTGGACAACCTCAAGAGATGGCCTCCAAGGTTATGTGGAGTTTACATCAGACCTACACCAGACACAGGGGCCAGAGGTTTTTCTGGTGCCCATCACCAACTCCAAGGTGATGCAGTCTGCTATGAGTGTGCGGCCCTTGAGGGGAACACAGCTTTCCTTGAGGTTCCACCAGATTCTTTCTTTGGGAAACACAGATAGTCCTCCTTCCTTTGAAATTGCCCTCCTCCAGCCAGCCAGGGGCACTCAGAGAAGCCCTGACCTGGAGCCTCGTGGATGGGTGGGCTTGTGTGTGTGCCCCTTTGTGCCTGAAGACAAAGTTCCAGCTGGGCCCTCCAGCACACCCTGTCCTCAGTGCCCCAGCCTTGCATTATTCTTTCCTTCGGCCGCATGGATCAGGGGAGCTGGGGGTGGCTGAGAGGCCCCGATGTGCTTGCAGCTCTACTCTAGGTTTGCACCTAGTAGGCCAGCCCCTCTTGCCAGCCCCACCATGGTGGGGCCTATTAACAAATGGCTCACGTTTGCCTTTCAGCTTCCTTGGCTGGCTCACCTACGGAATCACCTTCAGCTGTCTCCTGTACTTGCAGATAAAGAAGAATCTTCCCCAAACTTACAAGGTAGATTTCAGGACCTACATGGGCTTCTTTTTCAACTATCAGCTGTTGCATGACACAGATGGTTGGACCACAGCCTCACTTGGGGCCCAGAGGAAGAAAGAAAGTGGTCAATACTGTTGTATTTGGGAGGGAATTTCTGTGTGTCCTGGGGGGTAAGGGACAGTTGGAGCACAAGGCGTTGACTCTCCTTGCTGAGGATGCCTTTCTTCTCTAGAGGACACAGAGGGAGAACAGTGGGAGTTGAACAGAGAGAGGATGCATGCACCCAGCGAGACTCACGTAACAGAGAGGATCAGGCTGGGCACCAAGTCTCTGCTCCCTGGAAGGGCCTCTGTAGCCCAACAGGTGTCTCCTTTGGCCTGATGAGCTGTTATGGCAGGTTCTGGAAGAGAGGAGTTGGTGGCAGGTGGAAGCAGCAGGAAGGCAGGCAGGCAGAAGGGACAGAGCCCAGGCGCCCTGTGCCACTGCCCAGGCACGTCTTTATCATCCAGGTCTCTCTGTCCCTGCAGGTCCCCATCATCATCCCTGCCACCATGGTCTTTGCATCTGTCTACCTGGTACTGGCACCCATCGTGGCCCGTCCCCAGCCAGAGTTCCTGTATGTCCTCCTGTTCCTGCTCAGTGGCTTCCTGGTCTATTTCCTGTTTGTCTACTTCCGGTACCAGCCTGAGTGTTTGCAGGTGGTCACCCTGCATCTCCAGCTGCTCATGAAAGTTGCTCTAACCACGAAGAATGCCAACTAAAGGACTGGATAGGTTGGCACTGCCCTTGTTGCTGTAGACACCCCTATCTGCACATAAGAGGCCTGGCCAGCTTCTCTGTAGGTTAACTATGCATAACCCTAATAAGTTCCTAAAGTGCCATGATGCAGGAGATGTGGAGTTTGGGGTTATCTGCCCAGGACAGTGTTCTTCTCTTCTGTAAGAGCTGCTCCATCTTCACAGGTGGATCTCACAGTCGTGCTGGAATTACAAGACTGTCTCTCTGGGTCACAGTTATTTGATATTTCAGGTGGACAACTTGAAACACGTGCCCTTCTTTGGAAATTTTGAGACGAGAATCCTGATGGTTGCTTGAGCTGAGGAATTGTAAATCTTGGGATCTTCCATGATGAGGGTAGAGAAGTAGATAAAGCCACCATGGAGAGAAGAATGAAGAATATGGGACTTCCCTGGCATTCCAATGGTTAAGACTCTGTGCTAACAATGCAGAGGGCATGAGCTCGATCCCTGATATTGGGGAACTAAGATCCCACATGATATGTGTGTGGCCTGGTCAACAAGGAAGGATGAAGGAGATACATAGTGAGATGGTGCTGAGAAATTATGTGGTCCCCAAGAACTAGGAAAACCTGCTTTTTGATTGTCTGGAACAACTTGATACCTTATAATAAAGCAATTTTGGCTCAAGTGGGTTTGAATGGATTCTTATTTATTACAACTAGAAAAGCTCTGGTTCTGACAAACCTTGTTCCAGAAGACCCGATTCTTCAGTTAATGTTTAAAGCTGACAACTTGCTCAAACAGAGAAAGAAGCAAGAGGCATATACTTGGGAAAGAGAGGTTTTATTTGGTTTGAGTACAAGGAAAGACAGTCAAATTTCTCAAAGAAAGGAAGAAAAGTTAGAACAGGTCCCAGGGGACTTCCCTGGTGGTCAAGCGGCTAAGACTCCACATTCCCAATGCAGGGGGCCCAGGTTCAATCCCTGCTCAGGGAACTAGATCCCACATACTACAATGAAGATTGAAGATCCTGCATGTTACAACTAAAATATGGTACAGTCAAACAAACAAACAAATAAATGTTAAAAAAATAAAAAAGAACAGATACCAGAAGACTAATATGATTATAGGACTAAAGTGGAGAGGTATCTGGCTGCCCAGGTGGGAATGAGGGGCAGGAAGGAATGACTTCAATACCTGGAAACACTGAGGATGCAGCTCCTGAAAATGTCAGGAGAGGTGACTCCTGTGTGTGTGACTCTGTCAGCCTCACTGGAGCCTGCACCCCAGTGTCTGGTTTTGGGTCATACTCCCCTCTGGGTGGTGGGTTTGGTGAGGATGGGGATTAGTTCTTAGCCATGTTTGTGTGTCCTTTACTCCCCATCTTGGTCCTGGGCTCCTTGCTAATCAAAAATGCCTGGTGAATCAAAATACTGAACTATTTATTGAACGATAAAGGAACATATCACATCTATATTTTTAATGACTTGCACTCTCTATCCATTTGCCCCTGCTCTGCCCTGGGCCCTGAGGCCCTGTTCTGAGAAGGTTGTCTGAGGACGAGGGACATCTTCTAAGTCCTGAGCAGTCCTCTCTAGCTGGCAGTGAATGCATGCTTGGATGTGGGAAGCAGAGTAGGGTTGGACCACCACTGGCCCTGGGTCATGCAGCCCAGGTAGGCTGTTTCTCACTCTGTGACTCCATCTTCCCATCCTGCCCATGACCAACTGCATTTTGACTCCCAGTCCTACAGTGATGGCACAAAGGGTCCCCAGGGCCAGGCTCTGGGAGGACAGCTTCCTGCTGCCTGCAGATGATCAGCACACCTTACCTGAACTCCTGTCCTGCCCAGGCCCCTTCTTGGGCTCCAAGATGGTAGTAGGAAGCAATCCCAGAGGAAAATCTGAGAATTATTAAGAAACTAGTTCATTGGACTTGCTTGCTCTGAGCCCTGGTCATGGTGTCCACTGTTGCTTTTCTTCTCTAAGTCCAGAGATGCTATAATGTGTCCTTTGGACTGAGAAGAAATGTTCTGAGTCTTGAGGACAAAGGCTGGAGTCCTTACTGTTTCCTCCAGAGAAGCATCAAGTACCAGGAAATATCTGGGGCTGGAGCTGGCTGGGTTCCTGGGGGCAGTGCGGTGTTCTTTCACCCGAGGTTAGTCCCATCAGCACATGGATGATCTATTTCGGGCAAAGCTTGGTTACTCCAAATCATAAGCACTCAGTCTTTGGCCATTTGCACTCTCTTCTGCTGAGTAGTTAGAGTAGGGAAGATGAGTCTCATAGATTGTTGTTGTTGTTTAGTTACTAAGTCGTGTCCAACTCTTTAGATTGTTGTTGTTGTTTAGTTACTAAGTCGTGTCCAACTCTTTATGACCCCATGGACTGTGGCTGTCCAGGCTCTTCTGTCCATAGGATTCTCCAGACAAGAATACTGGAGTGGGTTGCCATTTCCTTCTCCAGGGGATCTTCCCAACCCAGGGATTAAACTTGCATCTCCTACATTGGCAGGTAGACTCCTTACCACTGAGCCACCAAGGAAACCCATCCTATAGGTAAATCTGCACAAATGAATGCCATGATTAGAATTTCAAACATTGCAAAGAATATAAAGTGAAAGGCAAAATTTCTTGCTCCACACCCACCATTTCCAGAGCAATCAGGTTCCTTGTTTATTTCTGGAAAGCATCTATACATACTTGTAAACCATGGAAGGGAGTCCACTGCTGTTTTGCTCATTGGAGAAATCACAACCCATGTAGTTGGTTCCACCAGGTGGAACCAACAGTTAGTTCCACCTGTTGAGGGGAAGCAGTTGTCCCTTCATACCTCCATCCGCAGGCCAGGGATTTGAGCTCTCCACTGCTGGTCATTTGTGAAGTTTGCTATTTTTAGCTCTCCTAAGTCCATGGTAGAATTGCATTTCCCTACCTACTTGAAGTGAGATGAGAACATGTGACTTGTTTCGATCACTAAAACATGAGTTGAGGGAATTCCCTGCTGGTCTGGTGGTTAGGACTTGGCACTTTTGCTACCAAGGCCTGGATTCAATCCCTGATTGGGGAACACAGCCCCCTTCCCCCAAAATGAGTTGAACTGTTACGTGTCATTTCAAAGCTAAACTTTCAAGTGCCAGGGCACAATTTCCACACTTTCCACTTCCCTATGCTTTGGTGATTAGCAGTCTTCCAGTGGCTGCCTAGTTAGCCGGTGTCCTGGGATAAAATGATACACCATTAAAACAGCTAAATAAAAGGAAGAAAAAATATAGCATTTTGCTAACCATCTCTGAGCATATGCCCCTAGGAAACAGCTTTTTATTATGGGAATAAAGCTTAGATTTAGAAAATCCCATGGACAGAGGAGCCTGGTAGGCTGCAGTCCATGGGGTCACGAAGAGTCAGACAGAACTGAGTGACTTCACTTTCACTTTTCACTTTCATGCATTGGAGAAGGAAATGGAAACCCACTCCAGAGTTCTTGCCTGGAGAATCCCAGGGACGGGGGAGCCTGGTGGGCTGCCGTGTATGGGGTCACACAGAGTCGGACACTGCTGAAGTGACCTAGCAGTAGCAGCAGCAGCTTTTCATTTTAGAATTAGGTATACTTACAGTTTTTAAGGTGGAAAATTGATATTATATATTTTAAAGAGGCCATCTTTAGAGTCAGTGTCCCATTGGAGGTGAGCTGATCAATGTGTCACCAATGCCACGTGATCTGGACAGAGACGAAAAGGCAGAGAAATAGATAGTGAGACGAGAACTGGAAAAAAGATAGATAGCCCCTTGGCAGAGAAAAGCACCGGCCTCATCCTCACTTCTCACTGGGTGCAGGCATGTCCCAGGTCCTCACAGGGGCCTGGGGACTGTGTGAGGGGCAGACTGTGTGAGCCTGGGGGAACCTGAGTTACTGCCTTTGTGCCCTGACCCTGCTCCAGGCATCCATCTCTGTCTGTGATTCATGGATCCTGGCGCCGCTCAACAACTGTTAATCATCGCAGCCCAGAGAGGGGCCTCTTGAGTGGGAGCCTCAGACACAGAGAGATTCCATCCCGTTACTACGGGCAACCAGGCAGGGCTAAAGTCTATACCACCCGGCCTCCTGCTCCAACATGGGACCATTCCCCTGGCTGGCCTGCTCTGGGAGTGTGGTGGGGCCTGTCTGGTCTAGAGAGGGAAAGGCTGTGAGACAGTTTGGCTCAAACAATGGGGACCCCTGAGTGAGGTATGAGGGCTGGAGTTAAAGTGCATCTCTGGGGAGGAGGGTGGTGCTTTGGAAGATGAATCTGGCTCCCTGTGCTGGAAGGAACTGAGGGTGAGCACTGTCTGTGGAGGGGACCTGGGCTGGGGGCAGAGGGTGTGAAGGATGTGGCGGGACCTGGGGCATATGGCAAGGAAGACTGGCCTGGTCTTTTGCTTGTGGGTGAGGAGGTGGAGATGTCAGCCAGGACTCAGGGTTTGCCTCTGGGTGACTTGGTGAGCGTGCTATGTTTCCTGGAAATTGGGAAGGGGGAGGAGGGGAAGGATTGAAGGAAGGTCAGGTGTTTTGCTTTGTTCAGTTTGAAATGCTGTGAGTGGTTCCTCTGAAGATGGTTAGGCGCTTTGTGTATCTGGAGCTCAAAAACCAAGTCAAGGCTAGAAATGCATATTTAGAAATAAAGGGGGAAATGGAAGCCATAGGAGTGAATAAGAGTGCTGAAGACAGAAGTTTTTGATGCCACAAACAAGCTGTTTAAGTGAATGATCAACCTCATAGCAATCTACTAGGTTTATTCTAAAAATAGCCCCCACACTCCATTGTAGAAACACATATGCACGCTTTCTGCATACGGGTCACCACACTCATGCCCCTCCCTGGAGTTCATCCCACAGAGGAGCTCTTAGAGATCTTTCCTCTTAATATGGGAGAGGGGGAGGGGGTTTGGTCCATGCAGGCAACAAGGCGCTTAGAGGATGGTCAGCTCCCTTGTGGTCTGGGGGTGCAGTTTCAGGCCATTGTCTTTAGAGCAGCCCCTCCCAGACCTGCCACTCTCAGAGTCCTGGCCCCAAGTCTGGCCTTGGGGATGTCTGAACAAACCACCAGTGCTTGGAAGGCAGTGTGGGCTCCTTGGCACCATAGCTGCCCTGACTCAGGCCCTATCTCTTGACCTCACTTCCCAAGGCCTGGTGTTTGTTTCTGACTTGCTCAGGGGCCGGTTCTGGTCCCCAGCTGCCCCTTTCTGGTATCAAGTGCTGTGTATGAGGGCCATCTGCACACTTGATCTTGCCCTGAGATCCCTTCTGATGCTACATGCCAATTGCTTTACCCCGGTGCTCTCTGCACAGCCTCTTGTCTCCTGCCTTTTGTCAACTGCTCAGCTACTGAGGCTGAAGGGACCTGGAGGCTTCCGCTCTTGCTCTCAGGCTGAAGAACTCACGGAGGGGAGAAGCTGGCAGGACATTGAGCAGACAAGAGGGAGCAAGTCCTTTCTCTCTGCCTACTTGCCAGTCTGCTTCTGGTGCCACAGATTGGCAGTACCTACCAGGGACCACTGACAAGGGACAGGCAGGATCCCAGGGCTCCAATGCCAGCGGCACAAAGCAGAGAATCCATGTGGATCTGGAGCGGAGACACCACAACTCGAGGACTGACTAGCACATTGTCCTGCCCACCTGCCCTTGCTCCACAAACTCTTGCCCATCCTCTGGGTCTCAGCTCAGCTGTGGTTTCCTCCCAGCAGCTTCCTCGGGACCCAGTGTCCTCCCAGTTTCCTATAGAAACTTGCATCCACTTCTGAAGAGCACAAGCCAGCTTGCAGGAAAGCCCCCTCTTTGTATGTCAGTCCCCTTACCTCTGAATGAGAGGGATTTTGTCAACTTGTAAAATCCTCAGGGTGATCACACAGCTCAGGAGGTCCTTAGTGAACTCTAGTTTCTGAAGTTGTAAGCGCTCTCTGGAAGAAAGCTAGGGACTAAGTTAGCAGCGATGGTTTTGTTTTCCTTTACCTCCCAAACTGGGGTTCCCAGACACTGCCACTTTTTTCTCTGACAATAGTAATGAGTAGCATTGATTGAATACCTGGCAGGTACCATTCACTTTTCTTCACATTCTACACATATTAACTCATTTAATCTTCACAAACTTATGAATGAAGGCAGAGAGAGGTTTAGCAACTTGCCTAATGTCACACAGGTAGAAAGTGGTAGGACTAAAATTTGAATTCAGGAAGTCTGAATGCCAGGGACTGTGGCTTTAGCTGCTATTTTGCCCAGGGATAATGGGAATTGGAAAAATGTGGCCAGCTTATGTAGTTGATGCCAATGATTATACTAATACTACTGATAAGATGTGACCTTCATAGTGGATACCTTTCCATCATATTTTCTGTTTCTAACAGATCTGACAAACTGTTGGAGGAATACCCATGAAGCAGGAGGAGGAACAGGAGGCATTTAAGACAGCAGAGTAGAAGGACATGTGCTCATCTTCTCCCGCGAGAACTGCAAAATTACAGCTCACTGCTGAACAACCATCAACAGGGAAATGTTGCATACCCCACATCCAAGGGCAAAGAAGAAGCCCCGGCAAGTTGGTAGGAGGGGTGAAATCACGTTTAGAATCAAAATCTATACCTGCCAGAGATGCTTGGAGGGCTCAAACAAAACCTTGTGTGCACGAGGAAACTCCACAGAGACTGAGCCAGACCTGTCTTTGTGTGTTTGAGTGTCTCCTGTGGAGGTACAAGTCAGCAGTGGATTGCCGCAAGGGCAGGGTATCTGGGTGCAGCAGACCTGGATATGGCATAAGCCCTCTTGGAGGAGGTCACCATTAACCCCACCATAGAGCCACCAGAACTTACACAGGACTGGGAGAACAGACTCTTGGAGGGCACAAACAAAACCTTGTGTGCACCAGGACCCACGAGAAAGGAGCAGTGACCCCACAAGAGACTGACCCAGATTTGCCTGTGAGTGTCCAGGAGTCTTCAGTGCAGGCATGGGTCAGCAGTGGCCTGCTGCAGGGTTGGGGGCACTGAGAGCAGCAGTGCATGCATGGGACCTTTTGAAGGAGGGCACCATAACTTCACTACCTCCACCATAGTTTGGCCTCAGGTTAAACAACAGGGAGGGAACGCAGCCCCACCCATCAATAGAAAATTGTATTAAAGATTAACTGAGCATGGCCCCACCCATCAGAACAAGACCCAGTTTCCCCCTCAGTCTCTCCCATCAGGAAGCTTCCATAAGCCTCTTATCCTTATCCATCGGAGGGCAGATAGAATGAAAACTACAGTCACAGAAAACTAATCAAACTGATCACATGGACCACAGCCTTGTCTAATTCAATGAAACCCTGGGCCATGCCATGTAGGGCCACCCAAGATGGACGGGTCATGGTGGATGTTCTGACAAAACGTAGTCCACTGGAGAAGGGAATGGCAAACCACTTCAGCATTCTTGCCTTGAGAACCCCATGAACAGTATGAAAAGGCAAAAAGATAGGACACTAAAGAGGAACTCCCCAGGTCGATAGGTGCCCAATATGCTCCTGGAGATCAGTGGAGAAATAACTCCAGAGAGAATGAAGAGACGGAGCCAAAGCAAAACCAACACCCAGTTGTGGATGTGACTGATGATAGAAGCAAGGTCCCATGCTGTAAAGAACAATATTGCATAGGAACCTGGAATGTTAGGTCCATAATCAAGGTAAATTGGAAGTGGTCAAACAGGAGATGGCAAGAGTAAATATCGACATTTTAGGAATCAGTGAACTAAAACGTACTGGAATGGGTGAATTTAACCCAGATGACCATTATATCTACTACTGTGGGCAAGAATCTTTAGAAGAAATGGAGTAGCCCTCATAGTCAATAAAAGAGTCCAAAATGCAGTACTTGGGTACAATCTCAAAAACGACAGAATGATCTCTGTTTGTTCCAAGCCAAACCATTCAGTATTACAGTAATCCATGTCTATGCCCCAACCAGTAACGCTGAAGAAGCTGAAGTTGAATGGTTCTATGAAGACCTACAAGATATTCTAGAACTAACACCCAAAAAAGATGTCCTTTCCATCTTTTAGGGGACTGGAATGCAAAAGTAGGAAGTCAAGAGATACCTGGAGGAACAGGAAAATTTGGCCTTGGAGTACAAAATGAAATAGGGCAAAGGCTAACAGAGTTTCTCCAAGAGAATGTACTGGTCATGGCAAATACCCTCTTCCAACAACACAAGAGAAGACTCTACACATGGACATCACCAGATGGTCAATACCGAAATCAGATTGATTATATTCTTTGCAGCCAAAGATGGAGAAGCTCTATACAGTCAGCAAAAACAACACTGGGAGCTGACTGTGGCTCAGATCATGAACTCCTTATTGCCAAGCTGCTGCTGCTGCTGCTGTCCAACTCTGTGCGACCCCATAGACAGCAGCCCATCAGGCTCCCTGTCCCTGGGATTCTCCAGGCAAGAACACTGGAGTGGGCTGCCATTTCCTTCTCCAATATTATTGCCAAATTCAGACTTAAATTGAAGAAAGTAGGGAAAACCATTAGACCATTCAGGTATGACTTAAATCAAATCCCTTACAATTATACAGTAGAAATGACAAATAGATTCAAGGGATTAAATCTGATAGAGGCCCAAAGAACTATGGACAGAAGTTCATGACATTGTACAGGAGGCAGGGATCAAGACCATCCCCAAGAAAAACAAATGCAAAAAGGCAAAATGGTTGTCTGAAGAGACCTTCCAAATAAATGAGAAAAGAAGAGAAGCTAAAGGCAAAGGAGAAAAGGAAAGATATACCAATCTGAATGCAGAGTTCCAAAGACTAGCAAGGAAGATAAGAAAGCCTTCCTCAGTGATCAGTGCAAAGAAATAGAGGAAAACAATAGAATGGGAAAGACTAGAGATCTCCTCAAGAAAATTAGAGATACCAAGGGAACATTTCATGTGAAGATGGACACAATAAAGGACAGAAATGGTATGGACCTAAAAGAAGCAGAAGATATTAAGAAGAGGTGGCAAGAATACACAGAAGAACTGTACAAAAAAAGATCTTCATGACCCAGATAACCACAAGATAACCCAGTGATCTAGGTATGATCACTCACCTAGAACCAGGTATCCTGGAATGCTAAGTTAAGTGGGCCTGAGGAGACATCACTATAAACAAAGCTAGTGGAGGTGATGGAATTCCAGTTGAGCTATTTCAGATCCTAAAAGATGATGTGTGAAAGTGCTGCACTCAGAATGCCAGCAAATTTGGAAAAGTTTCTGTGGCCACAGGACTGGAAAAGGTCAGTGTTTGTTTTTTTTTTTCATTCCAATCTCAAAGAAAGGCAATGCTAAACAATGTTCAAACTACCGCACAATTGCACTCATTTCACATGCTAGCAAAGTAATGCTCAAAATCCTCCAACAACAGTACATGAATTGTGAACTTCCAGATGTTCAAGCTGGGTTTAGAAAAGGCAGAAGAACCAGAGATAAAATTGCCAACATCCACTGGATCATCGAAAAAGCAAGAGAGTTCCAGAAAAACATCTACTTCTGCTTTACTGACTATGCCAAAGCCTTTGACTGAGTGGATCACAACAAACTGTGGAAAATTCTGAAAGAGATGGGAATACCAGACCACCTGACCTGCCACCTGAGAAGTCTGTATGTAGGTCAAGAAGCAACAGTTACAACAGGACATGGAACAATAGACTGGCTCCAAATAGGAAAAGGAGTACGTCAAGGCTATATATTGTCACCCTGCTTATTTAACTTATATGCAGAGTACATCGTGTGAAATGCCGGGCTTGATGAAATACAAGCTGGAGTTGAGATTGCCAGGAGAAATATCAATAACCTCAGATATGCAGATGACACCACCCTTATGGAAGAAAGCAAAGAAGAACTAAAGAGCCTCTTGATGAAAGCGAAAGAGGAGAGTGAAAAAGTTAGCTTAAAATTCAACATTCAGAAAACGAAGATCATGGCATCTGGTCCCATCACTTCACGGCAAATAGATGGGGAAACAATGGAAAGAGTGACAGACTTTATTTTTGGGGGTTCCAAAATCACTGCAGATGGTGACTTCAGCCATGCAATTAAAAGACAATTGCTCCTTGGAAGGAAAGTTGTGACCAACCTAGACAGCATACTAAAAAGCAGAAACATTACTTTGCCAACAAAGGTCCATATAGTCAAAGCTATGGTTTTTCCAGTAGTCACGTATGGATGTGAGAGTTGGACTGCAAGGAAATCTGAGTGCCAAAGAATTGATGCTTTTGAACTGTGATGTTGGAGAAGACTCTTGAGAGTCCCTTGGACTGCAGGGAGATCAAACCAGTCAATACTAAAGGAAATCAGTCCTGAATATTCATTGGAAGGACTGATGTTGAAGCTGAAGCTCCAATACTTTGGCCACCTAACGCAAAGAACTGACTTATTTGAAAGGACCCTGATGCAGGGAAAGATTGAAGGCAGGAGGAGAAGGGGACGACAGAGGATGAGATGGTTGTATGTCGCCACCGCCTTGAGGGACATGAGTTTGAGTAAGCTCTGGGAGTTGATGATGGATAGGGAGGCCTGGCGTGCTGCAGTCCATGGGGTCACAGAGAGTCAGACACAACTGAGTGACTGAACTGAATGGAAGGAATAATATTTCTTTTCTTTTATGGAATCAAGGTGCCCAGATTGCTAAACATACAGATCTAGAAAAGGTGCTAAACATAAAATACCCTGCTTTCATCGCTGGACACATGACCCATGTGGGACTAATGAGAACCCTCTTTGGCATTTTCACTAATAGATGAGGGAATACCTCATGGCAGGTGAAGAACTGGGAGATGCTCCAGGTTTATAGGAAAAGACAGACAGAAAAAGAAGCTGCTTTGCAGAGAGAAGCATGGATGAGAGGAGAAGAGCATCACCTTGATTCTGCTCTTGATTCTCTGAACCAGTAGAGTCCTCTTTTGCCTCATCTGATTTATGCCGGTCTTCTCACACTTGTGACTATAAGAGCCCTTCTGTGTATGCGCGCTAAGTCACTCAGTCATGTCTGACTCTTTGCAACCCTATGGACTGTAGCCTGCCGGGCTCCTCTGTCCATAGGATTCTCCAGGCAGGAATACTGGAGTGGGTTGCCATGCCCTTCTCCAGGGGATCTTCCTGACCCAGGGATCAAGCCTGCACCTCTTACGCTGTCAGCATTTTATGGTTTATGAAGGCCTTTCCCTAATAGTTGGTTCTTACACTAGCCTGAGGAGGAGGTAGGGTCAATATCATCTCTCTACTTCTCACAAGGGAAGCTGAGATCAGGAGCAGCTAAGTGATTTGCCAAGCAGCGAGTGAGGAGCCAAGCCAGCAGAGTGGCCAGTGGTCTGCCCCTGGAGCCCAACTTCTGTCTTGTTTTCCCCCTGGGCTTCTGGGTGTCCAGTGGAGGGGGTGTCTTGATCCCATACCTCCCTCAGTGCTGCTGCTGCTGCTGCTGCTGCTGCTGCTAAGTCGCTTCAGTCGTGTCCGACTCTCTGTGACCCCATAGACAGAAGCCTGCCAGGCTCCCCCTCAGTGCTAGTGGCCCCCAGATTTTTTTTTTTTCTGGCTGTGTGGCATGTGGGATCTTATTTTCCTGACCCAGGATCGAACCATTACCCTTTGTGGTGGAAGTATGAAGTCTTAACCACTGGACTGCCAGGGAAGTCCCAGGGACCCCTAGACCTTGACCGTGCCTTCGCCTCCATTCATTCCTCCAGTTGCTTGACATGGGGTCTAGAGGGAGTGGGGCTGCAGAGTAGGAGACTGTTGACGGACCCCATGCTTCCCATGACCTTGGGGCTCACGGGGCTGTATGGGCCAGAGAGATGCTGACGCACAAGCACAGCAGCCATGAGACCTGCCAGCAAGCTGAGCACCCAGGGCTGGGGCACTAGTCACCCTGACCCTGTCCTCCTGGGCACCTCGACAGCCTGCAGGAGCCCTTCCTCTTGCCGTACCAGGCTTGGAGTTTTCTCTTCAGTCTGGGCCCCAGCACAGGGAGGGAACTGGGGGCAAGGGTCTCCTTCGGTTGGGAGCTGAAAAACTGGATGTACCTCTCGGTTGAAATTAGAAGATGCTTGCTCCTTGAAAGAAAAGTTATGACCGTCCTAGACAGCATATTAAAAAGCAGAGACATTATTTTGCCAACAAAGGTCCGTCAAGTCAAAATTATGGTTTTTCCAGTAGTCATGTATGGATGTGAGAGTTGGACTATAAAGAAAGCTGAGCGCTGAAGAATTGATGTTTTTGAACTGTGGTGTTGGGGAAGACTGTTGAGAGTTCCTTGGACTGCAAGGAGATCCAACCAGTCCATCTTAAAGGAAATTAGTTTTGAATATTCATTGGAAGGACTGTTGTTGAAGCTGAAACTCCAATACTTTGGCCACCTGATGTGAAGAAGTGACTCATCTGAAAAGACCCTGATGCAGGGAAAGATTGAAGGCAGGAGGAGAAGGGGACGACAGAGGATGCTTGGGAGTTGGTGATGGACAAAGAGGCCTGGCATGCTGCAGTCCATGGGGTAGCAAAGAGTCGGACATGACTGAGCAACTGAAATGAACTGGGTTGGGAGGCTGGGGTTGCATAGCGCTAGCACCAGCGACTATTCTGAATCCTGCTTTAGAATCTTCTCAACCCTGACCATAAGAGGGGGTAGAAGGAACTTCATGTTTCCTGCCAGTGTTAGGACTGATCTGAGAGGGACCTCCTTCTGTGGTTAATGTGATCTGTGACCTCTCCCACCCTCCTCTTAAGCTGATTCATACCCCGCATCCTCGCCATCCACCCCGGCAGCCCTGATCCAGGGTTGGAAGCTGGGCTCCGTCTAGCCCAGAGGAACAGGTCTACTCCCCTCTGGTGGCCTGGACCAGAAGCTGTCTTCATGCCACCAGCAGGCACAGTGGCCCATCCTGTCTGTGCACCCATCTGATGGCTTCTCACACCCTCTTTGGTGGCATCCTACTTCCCAAAGAAACTGAGATTGCCAAATTTAGCAAAAAATAAAGTGCAACAAAAAGAAGATGCCTAGTAAAATTTGAATTTCATAAAAACAAAATATTTTAAGTGTAATGATGTGTGATACTTTATCTGTGACCCCTAAGAAGAGCTCAAGGTCAGGCAGGTGAAGTGGACTGGGTGGGCCCTGTGCCTGGCAATGCAGGGTTCCTGCCACTCAGCCAAGGGCTCTCTGCATCCCATGGCCTGCCAGCAAGTCAAGCTTGGTCTTTGCTGTAACTCCTGCCCTAGAGTCATGGGTGCTCCCCTTTAGGTTGTGAGGATAGGGCGGGAAGCAGAGATAATGGTCTAATTCCACCCCAAAAGGAAGCAGACACTCTGCAGCAGTGGTTTCATAACCTTGTCAACGTTGTCAAGGACCAGCAGCAGCAGCATCTGTGATGGTTAGTTTTTTTTGTCAGCATTTCATGGGGTGTGCTCTGACATTTGGTCAAATATTATTCTGGGTGTGTCTGTAAGGCCATTTCTAGGTGGGGTTAAGATTTGACTCCTTAGGCTGAGTAAAGCAGATTCAGTTCAGTCACTCAGTTGTGTTGACTCTTTGCGACCCTATGGACTGCAGCATGCTAGGCTTCCCTGTCCATCACCAACTCACGGAGATTGCTCAAACTCATCTCCATCGAGTCAGTGATGCCATCCGAACATCTCATCCTCTGTCATCCCCTTCTCCTGCCTTCAATCTTGCCCAGCATCAATGAGTCTGTTTTTCGCATCAAGTGGCCAAAGTACTGGAGCTTCACCTTCAGCTTCAGCCCTTCCAATGAACATTCAGGGCTGATTTCCTTTAGGATGGACTGGTTGAATCTCCTTTCAGACCAAGGGACTCTTAAGAGTCTTCTCCAACACCACGGTTCAAAAGCATCAATTCTTCAGCACTCAGCTTTCTTTATAGTCCAACTCTCACATCCATACATGACAACTGGAAAAACCATAGCTTTGACTAGATAGACCTTTGTTGGCAAAGTAATGTCTCAAAGTAATGCCGGCAAAGCAGACTGCCCTCACCAATGCGTGAGGGCCTCACATGGTCAGGAGAAGGCCTGAGCAGAATGAAAAGGTTGAAAGTGAAAGTGAAAGTTGCTCAGTCGTGTCCATCTCTTTGCGACCCCATGGACTATACAATCCATGGAATTCTGTAGGCCAGAATACTGGAATGGGTAGCCTTTCCTTTCTCCTGGGGAATCTTCCCAACCCAGGAATCAAACCCAGGTCTCCCACATTGCAGGCAGATTCTTTACCAGCTGAACCACAAGGCAAGCTCAAGAATAATGGAGTGGGTAGCCTATCCCTTCTCCAGGGGATCTTCCCAACCCAGGAATCAAACTGGGGTTTCCTGCATTGTAGGCCAGTTCTTTACCAACTGAGCTATCATGGACCCTCCTGCAAATGAGAACGAACTCCTGCTGCTTGGTTATTTTCGAGCTGGGATGTTCATTTTTCTTGCCTTGGGAATCAAACTGCAATATTGGCTCTTCCTGGGAATCAAACCTGCAAGCCTTCAGACTGGAGTTACGTCTTGCTCTCCAGGGTCTCCAGCTTGCCAGCTGCAGATTTTAGGATTGAACTGAAAGTGTTAGTGGCTCAGTCATGTCTGACTCTTTGTGACCCTAAGGACTGTAGCCCTCCAGTCTCCCCATCCATGGAATCTCCAGGCAAGAATACTGGGGTGGGTAGCCATTCCCTTCTCCAGGGGATCTTCCTGACCCAGGGATCAAACTTTGGTCTCCCTCATTGCAGGCCAACTCTTCACCTGCTGAGCCACCCGGGAAGCCCTTTCTTAGGGTTCAGTTCAGTTCAGTTCAGTCGCTCAGTTGTGTCTGACTCTTTGCGACCCCATTAATTGCAGCACATCAGGCCTCCCTGTCCATCACCAACTCCCGGAGTTCACTCAAACTTACATCCATTGAGTCGGTGATGCCATCAAGCCATCTCATCCTCTGTTGTCCCCTTCTCCTCCTGCCCCCAAACCCTCCCAGCATCAGAGTCTTTTCCAAAAAAGCTCAACATTCAGAAAACTAAAATCGTGGCATCTGGTCCCATCGCTTCATGGGAAATAGATGGGGAAACAGTGGTAACAGTGTCAGACTTTATTTTTGGGGGCTCCAAAATCACTGCAGATGGTGACTTCAGCCATGAAATTAAAAGATGCTGACTCCTTGGAAGGAAAGTTATGACCAACCTAGATAGCATATTCAAAAGCAGAGACATTACTTTGCCAACAAAGGTCCGTCTAGTCAAGGCTATGGTTTTTCCAGTAGTCATGTATGGATATGCGAGTTGGACTCTGAAGAAGGCTGAGCACCGAAGAATTGATGCTTTTGAACTGTGGTGTTGGAGAAGACTCTTGAGAGTCCCTTGGACTGCAAGGAGATCCAACCAGTCCATTCTTAGGGTTTAAGACCACCTCTAAACCATACATAGATAGCATCTGCTACAGAATGACACAGGCTTCCCTGGTGGCTCAGAGAGTAAAGCGTCTGCCTGCAATGTGGGAGACCTGGGTTTGATTCCTGGGTCAGGAAGATCCCCTGGAGAAGGAAATGGCAATACACTCCAGCACTCTTGCCTGGAAAATCCCATGGATAGAGGAGCCTGATAGGCTACAGTCCATGGGGTCACAAGGAGTCGAACACGACTGAGCGACTTCACTTTCTTTCACAGAGTGATAACAACTAAAGCTTATATCACTGAGCAAAATCCTGCTTGGAAGACACTTCAAAAGATAGAACTGAGGGGCTTCCCTGGTTGGTTCAGTGGCAAAGAATCCACCTGCCAATGCAGGAGACACAGATTCCATCCCTGGTCTGGGAAGATTCCACAAGCCCCCTCAACTATGGAGTCTGTGGTCTAGAGCCCAGGAACAGCAACTACTGAACCCACATGCCCCCACTACTGAAGCCCTCATGCCCTAGAGGCCATCCTCTACAACAGAAGAAGCCACTGCAGTGAGAAGTCCACGCACTACAAGGAGGAGTAGGCCCTGCTCATGGCAAGTGGGGAAAGGCCCGAGCAGCAATGTGCTGGGCTTTACCCAGCACCGCCAAAAATAAATAAATAAAATGATTTAAAAAAAAAAACCAAAAAAAACCACTAAGCACAATGCACTTAAAAAAAAAAAGAAAAAACTGAGTAGTGGTACATTTAACCCAAATTATATTATCAATGTTCTTAGCCTCCACAATCACACGATCCATTTCTCTCTATATACATTTACGTATTTTCCTTTTAAACTCTCAACATATTATACAATCCCATGGTAGTGAGAGTGATCTCCTTATCTCCTTCACTCCCTCTACTGAGATGCAGGTGTTAATCTCTTCCAGAAACATCCCTGTAGACACACCCAGAAATAGTATTTTATCAGCTATTGGGCATCCCATAGGCCAGGCATATTTACACATGAAATTAACCATCACAGACACCCATGATCGTGCTCCCCTGCTCTCACTTACTCTGTTTCTAAAAGATTTTTTTTGCCGAGTGTGAGTCACCTGCTCAGTGCTCTTGTTGCTTCTGTCTCACCCTGTGGAGTATTTTTGAATGAGCCTCTTCACCTCCGTGTGCCTCCATCTCCTCGTCTGTACTACAGGGAGGCTGAGCCCTGCTTCACAGGGAAGTGGTAAGAGTTCTGCTAGCTTCTGAGAACTGAGCACATGGGGTGGGGAAGTTGTTAAGATTTCATGTTCACCCTCTTCTGGTGCCATTGACATCTGGGCATCGTGTGTCACCAGAGGGGTGGGAGAGCCTGGCTGAGCCAGGACACTGGACAGCATGAAGGACCCCCTATAGCAGGCCCTGGCTGCAGCCACCAGCACCTCCTGCCACTGGGCCAGTAGACCCGTGGTGGTGGAGGTATTGGCGGTGGGAAAAGATGCTGTGTTGAGTTTGTGGCCAGACCCAGGGGCAGAATCACAGTGCAGATCCTTGTGGTTCTGGAGGAAGGCCATGCCCTCTGGGGCAGAGAACTAAATGCTTTTGAGCAACAACCTCTGGTATGTCCTGGGCCCTGGAACAGACAGAACTTCTGAGCAAAGAACATCAAGTGACCACGCGGCTGACACTGTGAATCATGAAACCACCAGATCACAAGGTTGAGCAGGCCGGCATCAGTCCACAGTGAGACGGGAGAGGACATCTCTGAGTGCGAGCAGGACTGGAGGGCACAGCAAACGGGTAGCCCAGAAACCCCCGGCACCCACCACAGCTGCACCAGAGGCTGCAGGGAGGACCCCCAAATGACCAGCTGCAGGAAGAGGAAAAAGCTCTCCTTCTAGATAGATTCCCTTGGTTATGTGGGTGTAGCTGGAAAAGGATGGCAGCCACAGTATTGACTCTAAACCACATAGGTTAGAGGACCCGGGTGCAGCTTTTCGTGAATTCATTTTCTCATTTATATATTAGTTTCATCCATTCATTCTCTCTTTCATAAAGTATCTGTGGTTTGGCCCTGATCCTTCCAGCCTCCTCCTGATGCTTTTACTCAAGTCTTCTGTCTGGTACATCTCCAGCACTTACCTTTAAGTGGGACCTTTCCACTGGCATTTAAAACTGCTTGAGTCTCTCTTACCTTACAAGAAAACAAAACAAATGTTCTTGGAAAACAGAAACAAAACTTCACTCCACTTCCCTCTAGGTCTGTTGCCCATCTCTCTTCTCTTTGAGCTGAACTTCTTAAAAGAACAGATATCTGCTGTCTCAGTTTTTCACCTCCCTAGCACTCCTCAACCACCTCTTCCAGGCAGGCCTCCATCTCTGCCTCTTTCTCTAAACGGCCTCTGTCTCTGGTAGGATTCCCTTCTCTCTATCCCTGCTGCCACCAGTTTCACCTTCTACACAGATCTCTGTGATAGTCTCCAAACTTATCTTCAAATAACATTTTTTGTCCTCTCAGCATACAGGATCTTACTTTCCTGGCCAGGGATTGGACCCAGGTCCTCTACATTGGAAGTGTGGAGTTTTAACCACTGGACCACCAGGAAAGTCCCTGAGTAACATTTTTTATTCCTTGGATCTATCCCACACACAACAGGATGATCTTTTAAGAACAAAATTCTCAGATTTCATATGGTTTTTTATGTCTGCTAGGGTTACCATAGCAAAATGCCACAACCTGGGGGACTTAAATAGTGTAAATTAATTTTTACGCAGTCCTGGAGGCTGGAAGTCCAAGATCAAGGTGTTGCCAGGCTTGGTTTCTGGTGGGAATTTTCCCTTGGACTTGAAGATGGCTGCCTTCTTTCTGTGAGTCTCACTTGACCTTTCCTTGAACAGGCCCTCACTCTCTCCTGCGTCTCTTCTTCCTCTTATTTAAGAAAGCCAATCCAGGGACTTCCCTGGTAGTCCAGTGGTTAAGACTTCATCTTCCAATGCAGAGGGTGTAGGTTCAATCCCTGGTTGGGAGCTACGATCATGTGTGTGTGTGTGTGTGTGTGTGTGTGTGTGTGTGTGTGTGGGTGGGTGTGTGGGTGTGTTAGCTGCTCAGTCATGTCCACTTCTTCGCAACCCCATGGGCTATAACCCACCAGGCTCCTCTGTCCTTGGGATTCTCCAGGCATGAATACTAGAGTGGGCTGCTATGCCCTTCTCTAGAGGATCTTCCCAACCCAGGGATTGGACCTGGGTCTCCTGCATTGCAGGCAGATTCTTTACCATCTGAGCCACCAGGCAAGCCCAAGACCCCACGTGCCTAGTGGCCAAAAAATGAAAACATAAAACAGAAGCAATATTGTAACAAATTCAATAAAGACTTTAAAATGGTCCACATCAGAAAAATCTTTAAAAAAAGAACATCAGTTCTGTTGGATAAAGGCCCCACTCCCGGGACCTCATATAACCTTAATGACCTACTTAAGGCCCTATTTCCAAATATGGTCACATTGGAATTTAGAGCTCCAACATATGAATTGATGGGGCACACAATTCAGTCCAAGTCAGCCGAAATCCTTTATATGGTCTTCAAGGGCCTGCACAATCTGGCTCTTGTCTGTTCTGTCTCAGGTGGTCAGCTCCCTCCATCTTCTCAGTTTATTTCTCAGTTCCTCCAACATGCAGGCTTCTTCCCTTTCTAGGGCCTTAGTACATGCTGTTTCTTTTGCTTGAAATATTCCCTTTTTACCCTCTCCCGCACTCCCTTTTATAGAATGCCTACTTATCTCTTAAAAATTAGTCACATGTCTTCCTCAAGGAAGTTTCCCATGACTTTAACACTAGGCCAGGATCCCTCACTTATATTTCTTCTTTGCATGCCTTACTTCTCCTATGACACTTACTACCATTGTAATTAAGTCTTTAACTGTATAATTAATTGTTTAATGCCCCTCTCCCTTCCGTAGGAGGAAAGTTCCAAAACGTAAGGACTATCTCTGTTTCATCTACTGCTGTAACCCCAGCACCTAGCACAAGGCACTGTACACATGAAAACCTTAAAAACAGATTATTTAAAGATGGAAGATAGATTCTTTATTGGATTTTCAGGTGAAGAGAAGTGGCAGAAATCATCAAAAAACTCTCTCCCTCAGTGAACCTCTTTCTAGTCAGGAAAGCCAAGGTTGTTGAGAATTATGTCATCTTGACCTATTCTGGAATTTATACAGAAGACTCTAGCTAAAATCTCAATGATAGATTTCCATCTCTGCCCAAACAGCTCAATCATGGGAGACTGTTTTGAAGATAGTTGAAGCAATTTGTCCAATAGCCCATGACTTTGCTGCTCCTTCTAACAAGGAGGAGTGTTAGCTAGTTTTCCCCCTTAAATCTGGACTGGCTCTGTGACTTGCTGTGGCCAGTAGAATTTCACAGAAGTGATGCTGAGTATAGGCCCTGCCCACTAGCATCCTTAGAGCATTCTGGAATGCTACCACAGGACCACCGTAGAAAGGAGCTGGGTTAGCCTCCTGGATAGTGAGAGAACAAATAGAGGGGAATCCAGGCAACCAGCCAACAGCCAGCACCAACTTTTAGAGCTGCAAACAAAAACTTTTTAGGTCTTCCTGCCCAGCTCATCTTCCAGATGAAATTAACCATAAGAGCAATCCCAGAGAAGCCAACAGAGGAACCCACAGAATTGGGAGAATAACAGATCATTGCTGGGTGCTTCATTACCCAAAAATGCTGAATGGAGTGTCAGTCCTCCTGATTTCTGCCTGATCATCTCATTTCCCCTTCTCTAAACACTCATTCCCTCCCTCCTGACTCTCACTGTCACACAGTATGAATCATCAGAACACTCTAGAATGCTGATGTTTCCAACTGTAAATCCAGAAACAGACACGATAACTGACTCACAGTGGGGTCTATATATGTGACTTCAGCTGAGTCTGTGGGTAGGGAGCATATTCTTGGAAAGGGGGCCACATTCCCTCACCTAGGACACAGGACTCTTGAGGTGGAAGCTAGAGGCAGGGTCACTGGGCACACCTCATTTGACCTTGGCTGCAATTTCTAAACTTAAAATTCAACCCAGGATTTTTGCCATGTAGAAAACTTCCTATGACACAGGAGGAGATCCTAGAAACTTCCACGTGTACCCACTGGCCTGTCCACTTGCAGCATTGATCGCCACAGCATTGTTTGTATCAGAAAAAACTTAGGATAACCCAAATGCCCAACAATGGATATTTACATCATGGAATACTATATAGGTAAAATGAATGAACAAGAGCTCCGTGCATTAACATTTTTGTTGTTGTTTAGTTGCTAAGTCTTGTCTGACTCAATTTTGCAACCCCATGAACTGTAGCCCACCAAGACACATCATTGAGAGAAAACAGCAAGTTGCCAAAGTTATGTAAAGTGTGATACTATAACTGAAACTAGGGTCCAGCTGCTTGCTGCTCAAAAGCCAATAAAGAGGCCAGCTTGTTGGAAAAGAAAGTTTGCTTTATTTTGGATCCCAGGGACTGGGAGGTGTGTGTGGTGTGGTGGTGGATGCTTGTTCAAAGAACAGCTTTACTTTCCCCTCACAATCAGAGGGCAAGAGCTTCTATAGATGGGGGGGGGGGTGCGGGGTTCCATGTAGAAACAGCAGTCAGTTCTGACAGTCATCTTGAAACTGGTCATCAGCAGTCTGATCTGCATCATCTTGATCGTTTTAAGTGCAGTTAAGCTTCAGTTTCAGGGTCTGTTTGTTCCCATTTCTCTGAGGCCAGTTCTCGGAACTGTGGCAGCTTATGTAATGGCTCCAGTCTGGTCATCAAGTAGTAAACTTTTTCCACCTGATGAGTGTTGCAGTATCTATAAGACAGTTCACAGGATATGGCTCAGAACATTATCTATAGCCCTTGAGAAGGAACAAAAGGTCCTTGAAACTGCTTAATGACTAAGCTGTTACTATTTTATCTCCTTTGACTGTTTTCTTTTGTTTCTGCATGTTCTAACTTCTCTGATTAATTTTTTTTAATTATTTAATTTATTTATTTTTTGGCTGCGCTGGGCCTTCGTTGCTGCATGCAGTCTTTCTCCAGTTGCCACAAGCGTGGGCTGCTCTCTAGTTGAGGAGGGTGGGCTTCTCACTGCGGTGGCTTCTCTGGTTGTGGAGTACGGGCTCCAGGGCACGCAGGCTTCAGAGGCTGCTGCATGTGGACTCAGCAGTTGTGGTTCATAGGCTCCAGAGCACAGGCTCAGTAGTTATGGCATACAAAATTAGTTGCCTCGCAACAAGAGGGATCTTCCTGGCCCAGGGATCAAACCTATGTCACCTGCACTGGCAGGCAGGTTCTTAACCACTGAACCACCAGGGAAGTCCCCTAAACTTATTCTTTGTCTAAGATTTTCCAAAGACAAAAAACAGACCAAGAGCATGGGGAGCAAGGATCACAGAGTCCTGCTCCATTTCGATACTATTCGTGCAAAATTTTAAAACATGTAGAACACCATCAACTATTCTTTAGGACGCATTTGTATGTAGCAAGTGTATAAGTAGGTGGATAGAGTGTTAAACAGTATATCTGAG
>SJYQ01096324.1:33029-121086 GCA_006410935.1 Redunca redunca | reverse complement strand
GGGGCGCGGGGGCGGGGCGCGGCGCGGGGGCGCGGGGCGGGGGTACCGTCTCCACCTGCCTGCTCCTCCTGCCCCCGCCCTGCGGTGGCCTCCTTGGGCCTGTTCTGGCTTCTCCCTCCGCACGTCGCCCCGACTGGCTCCTCGCGGCCTCTGCTCTGCTCCAGGCCACGCCGACGCTTCTGTCGCTTCTGCTGCTGCGTGTCCCTCCCCAGCGGGCGGCGTCCGCGCTCAGAGGCGCCCCCCAACTCGGCACTCCCGCGTCTCCCTTCCTCTCCTTCCGGGGCCCCTGCCCCACCTGTAATCTCTTTCCTTCTTCTGTCTTTTCTGGAAACTACACTCTCTGATGCGGCCTCGCTGCCAGCACCCCATCGTTTCATCCTCTTCTTCAACCTCTCCAGCCCCCGTCTTCCCCCGCCTTGATCTCACCCGGCAGCCGCTTGCTCCCCACCAACTCTACCCCACTGTCGGGATCGGCCAGCGTCCCCGCAGGGGACAGTCCTCTGGCCCCCGTCCGCGCGTCTGCCCGGCAGGGCGTGGCGCCCGTGTCCCCGTCGCCCGCCCGCGCCCCCGCCCTGCTGCTGCCGCCACCCGCGCGCCTTCTCTCCCCGCGGCCACCCCCCTCCCCCGGCTCCTCGTTCCTCAAGCCCTTTCCGCCTTTTCTCTCCCGATTTTCTCCTTTTATTTTCCTTCCATTTGCTTTCCATTTTCACCTCATCCTTTCCCCGGCTTGTGTCCACTCGTTCCGCGTCTCCCTCTCCCAGGGTGCGGGGCGGCAGGACGTTCTCATCCTGGCCGCTGGCCGTGCTCTTCAGACACCCGGAGAGCACCAAGGGCCATCTTCCTCTCGCGCCCAGGGCTTTGTCGTCGCCTCAGAACCTTGCGCAGGAGAGAGCACAAGCCCTTCCCCACAGGGCTGCCAGCAGAGGGCACCCCACCCAGGCCCTGTCCCGGCGGCCCTTGAAGCAACCTCAGCAGATGGCCTGTGTCTCAGCCCTGGTGGCCCTCGTCAGGAGTGGGCCCAGCGCGGCGCACCGCCGTGTCCACCAACCACAAGAGCAGAGAGCACCCAGGCTCCACAGACTTATCTCATAGACATTCCTATTAGCAAGGTGGACAAGTCAGACACTGAGGTCATTCACTGTCTTCTACTTTCTGGCCACACTGCACAGACACCACAGATGGAAGCCGTACCCCCTGAAGTGGAAACGCAGAGTCCTAACCACTGGGCCTTCAGCGAAGTCCCCACTGTCCTTCTACATTTGCAAGACTGAACACCCAAGCACGGTTACTTAGAAAGCTGATCATGATGTAACACCTGAAGATGTCACCTGGCCTTTTCCCCTGGACGGCTTTTCACGGTTATTTTTCTTCACTGCCTTGCCGATCTCTGCAGATCTAGAATACAAAACTAGACATAAATACATAGATCCGCTGCTCACTTAGAAAGCCCACCACTTTGAAAACAGAGGAAAGATTCAAAATAACAGGGAGTACAGAGTCTCCAGTCTTTTCAGCGGACTTTTTTCTGTTTTTCACAATGTGCTTGGAACTACGAGCATATTCACATCTGTGGGCGGGGGCTGAATGAGCACAACAGCAGTCTGACACGGACAAGCTGCTGGAAGCCGTGAACACCCCTGGCACACCTCTTGCCAACCGCTGCAGAGGGAGCAGCTGGTGGGGCTGGCCTTGCCCCTCACCGGGCCCACCTCTGCCCTGGTCAATACTGACTGCCAGGGAATCATCAGCTTAGAAGAGCGATCCTTCAAGAGTAACCTTTAGGCAGCACCTTCAGGAACAAAACCCAAACTAAACGGAGCAATCAGATATAATGGGCAGAGGCAGGGCACCCCCTCGCCGCCACGCACACAGCCCCACAGAGCAGGCCCTGCGGGGACCAGGAACGAGGCTGGGAGGTACAGCCGTCCCACTACCAGCTGACTGACCACCCCAAAAGCCCACACCCACAAGGATGGCTACTCCCGGAGATGGTAAAGGACAAGGGAGCCTGGCGTGCGGCAGTCCACGGGGCGGCAGAGTCGGACACGATTTAGTGACGGAAGAACAACCAAAGAATGGCTACCCCAAAAAAGATGGAAAACAACAATCACTGGAGAACTCAAGCTCCTCGTATGTTGCTGGTGGGAATGTTAAACTGTGCCGTCACCTGGGAAACAGCGTGGCAGCTCCTGAGCCAGGCAAACAGCTCTCACGAGACCCAGCAACTGCGCTCAAGGCGTTCAAAGCACTGCGTGTGGGCAGTCACAGCAGCAGCATTTACAACAGCTCAGAGGCGGAAACAACGCAAAACACCCACCAACAGATGACTGGATACTCAAAAGGCAGTACGTTCAAACAGAAAAATATTTTCAGCCATAAAAATGAAGTACTGATACACAGGCTACACTGTGGATGAATCTCGAAATTACATCAAGTGAAACAAGGCAGACACAAAAGGACAAATACAGTATGACCCACTTGTACAAAATACTCGGCATAAGGAAGTCCATAGTAACAAGGCCGATTAGAGGTTGTCAAGGGCTGGACGAAGAGGGAAAAGAGTGGTATGGGGTTTCCCTTTGAAGTCATGAGTAGTGCTGATGGTTGCTCAAGACTGTGAATGTACCTCGTGCCGCTGGATTGTACACTCTGAAACAGTTAAAGTGAATTTTACGTTAAATGAGTGTTATCACGATAAAAGCAAACACAAAAGGAAAGTTTCCGAAATTTTCTGACATTTCCCAGGAGAGAAAAAGCAAAGCTGAAAGAGAACACCAGGCACAGAAGAAGCCCTGCCTCTGCCCACAGTACAGGGCTGTGCCTTTATGTCTGCCCAGACAAGCAGGGCCCTAAAACTTCAGCCGCAGGTGGCCACTTGTGATGCCATACCACGAATCCCCACGTGGAGCTGCAGAGCCTGCTCAGAGTGCGCCAAGGGCTCCTGGTGGGCCCGAGAGCCAGGGACAGAGAGAGCGAAAGAGGGCAGGGGGCGCGAGGCAGCAAGACCAGCTAGAGAGGGAGTGGCCCACCCCCACCCCAGCCCAGCAGACCTGACAGGACTCAAGCCAACTTGGAGGCCAGGCGCTTCATTCCAAACTGGAAATACTATTAGAACAACAGAGCTCGAACTGCCTGATTTCAAAGCTTAGACTCCTTTCTCCATGAACTGAAACGCAAATCCTGTCATCAAGCCACGCAATTGTTTCCAGCACCAAAGTTTCCAAAAGCAAAACCTACCCTGGTTTTTTCCATCACGTTTTTTCCTTGGTTTTACTGGACAAAGGGAGCTATTTACCCTCTGAGACAAGAAAGTGGCAGAAAATAGGATGTAAAGAAAGGTCGGTGACAACTGTATGCCTCATGCCTTTTAAACTGTTTTTGGTTCTATTCTTTGGAACAGAATTTGGTTACGTTGATTGTTACCTTGTTTACAATTATTTCTGACAAGATTCTTTATTTAAAAGGAAAACCATAAAAAGGGGGACCAAGGGCAACTGATAGGGCCAGTCTTCAGGTTAGTGGCCTGACGTGTGGGCTCTCACAGAACAGGCAGGAGACTGCTTCCCCGCGGCAGCTCGTTACCAGTCACTCTGCGTTTCTAGTGCATTCTCAACTTCCGCCCAAGGGAACGCAAAGACTGGATTAAAAACAGGGAGGGCAGGCCCCAAGTCCACTGCCAAGGCCAGACTCAGGACAGAGGTGACGTCACTGCCCCTCCCACCATATCCTCACCTCCTGCACAAAGGAAAGGAACACAGAATAAACTTTACCCAGTATCTTTGGAAATGGAGAAGGTATTTTCTTCTTTCAGGTACTGCTAAGAGTCATAAAAGACAGAGCTTTACTGAGAATATTTTTATGTTGCAGTAAATGGTTAGAACTGTTAAAACACAAAAGCAACCACCACCAATGTGTCCTACAGGTGGCCCCTGGAAAGACCAAACATGATCTTCAGGAAGTGAGCAAGTCAGATCCAGGCCACTGAGACATCCCTGGCCAGCGACTTCCTTAGAACTCAGTAAGCAGGTGGCAGCCACGCCAAAGGGTTCTCAGAAGGAATAACCGACAACCCCCCACCAGGCCCAATCCCAAGGACCAGGCACAACACAGAAAGCAGCACGCCTGCTGAAGTTAGAAATCAAGGTACTTCACACGAACACGAAGTGCATATTTTAAAAACTATCAAGATAACATGGAAATGAAGAAAGGTTGTGGGTTTAAAAAAAAGAATATAACTTACTGAAGACTGTAAGTTTAAAAATGGAACATTTAACAGCAAATGAATGATTCAAAACTGGTCTTTCCCACATCTCCTGATTTTTTGACTTGGCTCCTTCACTTTCTGTTTCTTTGGGTTTTCTAGGTTCATCTGGTCAGTATTCTCCCTCTTCTTTTAACGGAAAAAAAAAAAAGTAATGTGAATCCCAAGGGAGGAAATGCAAAGCCCACACTGAAATGATGACTCCAGCTGGAAGAAACACAAACTGGACAGAAGAGGGACAGGCGCACCCCTCCGTCTCCCTCCCCAGCCCGACACAGTCTCCTTGCTTGATACCACCTGGGCCTCATCTGTGTGCACAGGCTGCTCTCATCCTATTTTCCATTAGTCCGGGGATCGGGTGAGTTAGACTAGGCTGTTTCAAGAGCTGAGCCAGCTTGTTAACAAAAATCACAATTCACTGAACAAAGGCCACTTCTGCCCAGAAGCATTCAGTTACCTCTTGAGGGCAACCTTACCCTTCACTGAGAAAGGCTTCAAACCGGTCACTGGACCATCTCCCATCATGGCTTCTTTATCTGTAATTGTCTGTCTTCAACTGTAAGAAAACACAGTTGAGATGTCTCACAGAGGAGCCCAGGTGGACAGCAGGTCAGTCGGTGAGGAGGTGAGCCTGGGCCCACGTGCAGGGGCAGCCTATGGTCCGTCATACCTATGGCCGGTGGTCCTACTGGCCACGTCTACCTCTAAAACACAGCAAGAGCTAAATCACGTCCACCCACAGCCAAGAGAAGAGCAATGCCCACTGCTCGGGACGCCTCTCTGAATCTCCCTCGGGATTCACAGGCGCACCAGCAGGTGCTCGGTGTCCTGACGCCGTTACCAGGGAAACGGTCTCTAGGCAGAGTTTCAGTTAACAAGTCCTGAGCATTTCCCTGTGTTTTACGTGTCATTATCTTTATATTTTTAAACGTCACAATTGACCATCTTGAAGGCAAGCATAACTCCACTGGAAACAGCCCGTTTGCCAATTGTGCGTGAGTACTTACGGCCTTAGAAGCACCGGCCAAAAGGAAAAGGAAAAGAATGCTGTTAACTCGGGGTGTTTGTTACAAGATGAATGCCAGTAGGCAACAAAGAGAAAGAAGGCAGCTGAGAACTCAGGCAATGTGGTGGGTGGCTCCACGATCTGGATGACCCAAGGGCGAAGGTCCAGGGCGCCTCCCTGCCCCGAGAGGATGTGCCCGAGCAGCGGCCCAGGCCCATTCCCACCGCGGCCTCACGGGCTTGGGGCCCCGCAGGCTCGTGCACAGAAGGGAGGACCAGAAGGAACATCCCCCTCTGGGCCCCACTCGCCACGCGCTCGCTGGGCCAGGACAGTGGGGGCAATAAGAAGCAGCCCAGGACCAAGGCCTCATAGGAGGTCTTCACCCAAGTGTGTTTGAGTGTGAATACATTTGTGTGAATGTGGGTATGCACCTGCAGGTTGGGTTTGGGGAAGGGCTGGTGAGCGTGGATGTGATGGTGCCGACACCAGGTTGGCGAGGAGCTGTCAGGTTAGGGAAGATAACCACCCCCTCCCGTTGCATTTAGAGCGTTGAATGGACCTCATTGGGCAAGACAGCTTGCAGGGCAGGGAATCCTGCGGGCAACGCTGTGCCTGGTCCCTTGAGAGACAGCGGTGACGTCGGCCAGCTCCAGGTGATGGGCTGGAGACAAGAGAAGTTGAGGATGGCACTCAGGGGTCCGGTTTTCATGTCTGCATGGGTGGGGTGTCCTGTGACCCTAAAACCCCATCACAGGAAAACCACCTAAAAACATACCTTAGGTGAAAACAGAGGAGCCCATGATAAACATGCTCCTTATTTTATAATTTGGATGTTGTTTTATAACTTCTGGTGCCTTTGTTTGACGTTATTAAAGATTCCATTCTCCTACTCTCTTAACAAATGGGCGTTAGGTAAATAGCTGTTTTCCTGCTTTGGTGAATAATGGCCAGATGGAAGTCTTCCGTCGTCTCTGCGACCTCTCGCTGCCAGCCAAGTGTGTGCGGTGCAAGTTTTGCATAAAGATGGCATCTAATCTACAATTGCTCCTGGATTTGCTAGAGCCTCACAGAGGCTGAACTCATTTTATTCTGAACGCTACAGGAGCGATAACCAAAAAAGGATACCATGAAGGCAACATCTATCATATGCTTCTTGAAAAACCCCATTGTCAGCATCAGTGACAATGGCATTACCGCTCAGTCACTGAGATTAAAAATTAGTCATACGTGGAAAATAGAAACAGGTTTTCAGGGAGAAGGAAGCTTTGGTTCCACTGAATTATGCCCCTTTTTTGCTTGGTAAATAAATGATGCATATTTTCCGATGATATATATTTTCGAGGGAAGCTACATCTAGGTGGTCCAGGATTTGGCATAAGAGCCTGTTGTCAGTTGACTGAGTGGGAGGCGGCAAACATATTTCATAAACTGTATCCCAAACAGTCTGACAACAGGGTGTTCAGTTGTGACGTCAGAGTTACCTCCACCCAGAAACTGAGTCTTTCTGGATTAGGTCGCAAAGGAATGAGTCTTTGGCATGAAGGGTGTTTTTCTTCTCCTAGGTGCCACAGTCTACCAGAGGCACAGTCCATCTGCAAAGCACCCTCGGTTGCCCCCTCACCCATTTAAACCCTGGCTAAACCCAGTCATCCGTCTTCTGGGCAGCCACATGCCAGCGGGCCCCCCGCCCCCCGCCAGGAATCCCCACTCCCTGTCCTTAGCTGTCCCCCTCCTCCCCTGCTGTGACCTCCAGCACCCCTCCCCGGCCCACTCTCAGTGAAGACCTTGCTTCCTGTCACCAACACACAGCAGCAGCCCGCAGGGAGCATCTGCGTCCCCCACCCACGTGCGCCCTGCCTGTGCCCCGGGCTCTGCTGCCTCCTGCACCTGCCGCTGCACCTCCTGTGCCCCTCCCATACCTTCGGCTCCCTCCCTTAAAGGCCAGCCAGCCCCTCAGCTCTCCCCTGACCCTACAGCCACGTGTCCCACCAGTTCTCTGTGCCCTCAGAGCAGAACTCCCCACACGTGCTCACTTCCTGTCCTCTGGCTCACTTTTGATTCAGAGCAGCCTTTGGCCCCCACACCCTGCTGACAGGCCCCTGCAAGGTCTCCAATGCCCTCCACCGCCTCCCCTGGCCAGGTCCCATTGGCCGTCGGCGGTGTGGGACAAGGCCACACTCACGGGCGCTCCTTGGAGCCCACCCCTCCCGCCCCGTCCCTCTGGATGGCTCGTGGCCCAGCCCTGCTGACCCAGCCATTCCTCCTCTTCCTGGCCCCACCGTGACGGCCGCACCACCTGTCCACGACTGTCCCAGCACAGGCGGCCCTGCCTGCAGCCCGCCCCCAACCTGGCCTCCACTCCTCCAGAGCACGAGGTGGTCCTTCGGCCACAGGATCCACCGAGAGGACTGTGGGGAGGCCTCAGGGGGGAAAGACCAGCAAGCACCTCCAGCCGTCTGCCCGGGATCAGACCAGTAACCGCCATGCTCTAGGTGTCCTCACCTTGCGCTGTTGTAAGGATGAAACCAGCTCCCCAAAGGGGCCAGAAAAATGTCTATGGAGCCAGGCCACAATTCCAGACTACAAGGACCTTCCTTAGACCTCATCCCCCTAAAGAGCCATTCCCCCAGAAGCACCTTCCTTGCTCAAAGAAACCTCTCCTTCCCGCCCCACATGCACCACATGTCCAGGAGGGAGAGAGCACAGGCATGGCCAAGGAGAGGTACAGAGATTGCTGGGCACTCGGGCCCTGGGCCAGGTCCTCAAAGAAGAAGACTTCAGGAGCTCTCTCTGCTCCCAACAGGTTTCTATAGGTACCCTCTGCTCACTTTTCCCCAAAAAAATGACTCTCAATTTGCCTTCAAACAAGAATAAATATGTGTGTCTGTTCCCTGAGCCTTTGACAGCCCTGAGCTGGCCCCAGGACTTGGGCAGGATTGATGGCCCTGCCTCACTGGGAGGCCCGGTGCATCTTTTACTAAAGGTGGTTTCCCAATGATGAATGGCTTTCTCAGGAACACAAAATTGTTGATTGTATTTACAAACAATTCCTTTTTCACGTCCCGTTGATTCTTCTCCAGCGTCAGTCCCTCGGTGACGCCTGCACAGTGATGCATCGGTGGCTATTACCACCATTGATTAAGGCTTCCTGTGGTCCTGCGGTGCTTGGTATGCCATTTGTCATAGACAAGTAGCTCCCACACAGCAGTATATCATGCTCTCTTCGGGCTTTACGGTTATTTATTCTTCAATTTATGTTGCGTACCCTCTAAGTAGAGGCACACACCAAAACTCCAAAATCTTAGCATGCCACAACAGTGAGCAAGTATGTGTGTAATGGAATTCTTTGCCAATACTGGGCCTCCAGAGCCTGACTCCTCTGCCCCTCATTCTGAAAAAAATGCAAATGTAAATAAACAGTGTCAGCACCAGTCCTAATTGAGACTTGGGTGGGACCAGAGAGAAAGTCAATGAAAGTGCCACAACTTTTCACCAAGTCATCTGACATTTAGCATCAAACTGAAAGCTCCCAGACCCAAATTCTGCAGTGCCTCATCAATCAAAGTAACCTGATCCAGATCAGATGGGAATTTTCTAGAATCAGCTGCTCTCTCTGGGTTTCTCTGCCCCACCTCTTCCTCCTAGTACATTTTTGGCTCCCTTGGGCATTCCCCATGGAGCAGGATGTGTGTGGAGAAGGCAATGGATGCCGTGAGGGTCCTGGCTCCTCCAGCTGCATGGCCCCTGGGTCTTGGGCCAGCTGGTGACTCTCCAGATGGCCAAAGGCTCAGAACAGAGCCCAGCTTTCTTCCAGTTCAAAGATGGTTCACATTGAGAGCCCATCTGGTTTGCATGTGCAAAGTACTGATCAGTGTAAAATATTGAGCCAGAGCCCATCAGGACTTGTACTGCCATGGAGAAAAATTAATTTTCTCACAGTTCTGGAGGCAAAGTCCAAGATCGAGGAGCCAGCCAATTCAGCTCCTGTAAAGACACTCTTCCTGGTTTGCAGATGGCCACCTTCTCACTGTGTCCTCATGTGGCTGAGAAAGCAAACTCTGGTCTCGCTCTCTTTTTATTTTCTTTGGTCCCACCATACAGCTTGTGGAATTTTAGTTCCCCAACCAGGGACCAAACCTGGGCCCTTGACAGTGAAAAGTGGAGAGTCCTAATTACGGGCCCGCCAGGGAACCCCCTGGTATCTCTTTTTATAAACACACTAATCCCATTGTGGGGTCCCCACCCTCAGGTCAGTTCAGTTCAGACACTCAGTCACGTCTGACTCTTTGAAACACCGTAGACTGTAGCACACCAGGCTTCCCTGTCCATCACCAACTCCAGGATCTTGCTCAAACTCATGGTCATCAAGTCAATGATGCCATCCAAACATCTCATCCACGGTCGCCCCCCTTGTCCTCCTGCCTTCAATCTTTCCCAGCATGAGTCTTTTCCAATGTCAGTTCTTCAGATCAGGTGGCCAAAGTATTGGAATTTCAGCTTCAACATCAGTCCTTCCAATGAACACCCAGGACTGATCTCCTTTAGGATGGACTGGTTGGATCTCCTTGCAGTCCAAGGGACTCTCAAGAGTCTTCTCCAACACCACAGTTCAAAAGCATCAATTCTTCCGCACTCAGCTTTCTTTGTGGTCCAACTCTCACATCTATACATGACTCCTGATAAAACCATAGCTTTGACTAGATGACCTTTGTTGACAAAGTAATGTCTCTGCTTTTTAATATGTTGTCTAGGTTGGTCATAGCTTTTCTTCCAAGGAGCAAGTGTCTTTTAAAAATTTCATGGCTGCAGTCACCATCTGCAGTGATTTTGGAGCCCAAAAAAATAGTCTGTCACTGTTTCCATTGTTTACCCATCTATTTGCCATGAAGTGATGGACCAGATGCCATGATCTTAGTTTTCTGAATGTTGAGCCTCAAGACAACTTTTTCACTCTCCTCTTTCACTTTCATCAAGAGGCTCTTTAGTTCTTCTTCACTTTCTGCCAAAAGGATGGTGTCATCTGCATATCTGAGGTTACTGATATTTCTCCTGGCAAACTTGATCCCAGCTTGTGCTTCTTCCAGCCCAGCATTTCTCATGATGTACTCTGTGTATAAGTTAAATAAGCAGGGTAACGACATACAGCTTTGATGTACATCTAATGCTAATCACCTCCCATAGGCCCTACCTCCAAATCCTATCACTCTAGGATTACAGCTTCAACACAGGACTTTGGAAGGGGAAGGGGGATAAAATTCAGCCCATAATATAGCTTAACATTAGCTACCTTACCAAATTATCTAATTAGTCCTAATAGAGGTGTTTTTTTTTGGTTAAATTTCTTGCATGGAGGTTTCCACCTTCTGGGGCTGACTGGCTGCCCCTCCCAGGTGGATTCTTTAACAACAGGGGTGGGGCAGGCAGACAACAGCAGGTCCTGACACTCATCTGTGTGGGTAGAGCCACGGCTTCCTGCCCTCTCCTCAGTAGCCGTGGGCCTCTGACCTTTGTAAGCCGTTCCATGTCCCTCTGTTTTCCACAGGCCGGGATCCTCTGAGGAGGGGGGTGGGACGTGGGGGGGTCTGCTCTCAGATGAGTCTAGTGCCCCTTCCAGCAGTTTGTTCTAGACAGAATGTGGTCCACTGGAGAAGGGAATGGCAAACCACTTCATTATTCTTGCCTTGAGAACCCCATGAACAGTATGAAAAGGCAAAAAAAATAGGACACTGAAAGATGAACTCCCCGGGTCAGTAGGTGCCCAATATGCTACTGGAGATCAGTGGAGAAATAACTCCAGAAAGAATGAAGGGATGGAGCCAAAACAAAAACAACACCCAGCTGTGGATGTGACTGGTGATAGAAGCAAGGTTCGACGCTGTAAGAGCAATATTGCATAAGAACATGGAATGTTAGGTCCACGAATCAAGGCAAATTGGAAGTGGTCAAACAGGAGATGGCAAGAGTGAACGTTGACATTCTAGGAATCAGCGAACTAAAATGGACTGGAATGGGTGAATTTAACTCAGATGACCATTATATCTACTACTGCAAGCAGCAATTCCTTAGAAGAAATGGACTAGCCATCATGGTCAACAAAAGAGTCCAAAATGCAGTACTTGGATGCAATCTCAAAAATGACAGAATGATCTCTGTTTGTTTCCAAGGCAAACCATTGACTATCACGGTAATCCAAGCCTAGACCCCAACCAGTAATGCTGAAGAAGCTGAAATTGATCAGTTCTATGAAGACCTACAAGACCTTCTAGAACTAACACCCAAAAAAGATGTCCTTTTCATTATAGGGGACTGGAATGCAAAAGTAGGAAGTCAAGAAACACCTGGAGTAACAGGCAAATTTGGCCTTGGAGTACAGAATGAAGCAGGGCAAAGGCTAATAGAGTTTTGCCAAGAAAATGCACTGGTCATAGCAAACACCCTCTTCCAACAACACAAGAGAAGACTCTACGTATGGACATCACCAGATGGTCAACACTGAAATCAGATTGATCATATTCTTTGCAGCCAAAGAAGGAGAATCTCTATACAGTCAGCAAAAACAAGACTGGGAGCGGGAGCTGACTGTGGCTCAGATCACGAACTCCTATTACCAAATTCAGACTCAAGTTGAAGAAAGTAAGGAAAACCACTAAACCATTCAGGTATGACCTAAATCAAATCCCTTATGACTATACAGTGAAAGTGAGAAATAGATTTAAGGGACTAGATCTGATAGATAGAGTGTCTGATGAACTATGGACAGAGGTTCGTGACATTGTACAGGAGACAGTGATCAAGACCATCCCCATGGAAAAGAAATGCAAAAAACCAAAATGGCTGTCTGGGGAGGGCTTACAAATAGCTGTGAAAAGAAGAGAAGCGAAAAGCAAAGGAGAAAAGGAAAGGTATACCCATTTGAATGCAGAGTTCCAAAGAATAGCAAAGAGAGATAAGAAAACCTTCCTCAGTGATCAATGCAAAGAAATAGAGGAAAACAACAGAATGGGAAAGACTAGAGATCTCTTCAAGAAAATTAGAGATACCAAGGGAACATTTCATGCAAAATGGGCTCGATAAAGGACAGAAATGGTATGGACCTAACCGAAGCAGAAGATATTAAGAAGAGGTGGCAAGAATACACAGAAGAACTATACAAAAAAGATCTTCATGACCCAGATAATCGCAATGGTGTGATCACTCACCTAGAGCCAGACATCCTGGAATGTGAAGTCAAGTGGGCCTTAGGAAGCATCACTATGAACAAAGCTGGTGGAGGTGATGGAATTCCAGTTGAGCTATTTCAAATCCTGAAAGATGATGCTGTGAAAGTGCTGCACTCAATATGGAAAACTCAGCAGTGGCCACAGGACTGGAAAAGGTCAGTTTTCATTCCAATCCCAAAGAAAGGCAATGCCAAAGAATGCTCAAACTACCGCACAATTGCACTCATCTCACATGCTAGTAAGTGAAGTGAAGTCGCTCAGTCGTGTCTGACTCTTTGCAACCCCATGGACTGCAGCCTCCCAGGCTCTTCCATCCATGGGATTTTCCAGGCAAGAGTACTAGAGTGGGTTGCCATTTCCTTCTGCAAGGGATTTTCCCAACTCAGGGATTGAACCCAGGTCTCCCGCATTGCAGGTGGACGCTTTACCCTCTAAGCCACCAGGGAAGCCCCAAAGTGATGCTTAAAGTTCTCCAAGCCAGGCTTCAGCAATATGTGAACCATGAATTTCCAGATGTTCAAGCTGGGTTTAGAAAAGGCAGAGGAACCAGAGATCAAATGGCCAACATTCACTGGATCATGGAAAAAGCAAGAGAGTTCCAGAAAAACATATATTTCTGCTTTATTGACTATGCCAAAGCCTTTGACTGTGTGGATCACAATAAACTGTGGAAAATTCTGAAAGAGATGGGAATACCAGACCACCTGACCTGCCTCTTGAGAAACCTATATGCAGGTCAGGAAGCAACAGTTAGAACTGGACAGGGAACAACAGACTAGTTCCAAATAAGAAAAGAAGTACATCAAAGCTGTATATTGTCACCTTGCTTATTTAACTTATATGCAGAGTACATAATGAGAAACGCTGGGCTGGAAGAAGCACAAGCTGGAATCAAGATTGCCGGGAGAAATATCAATAACCTCAGATATTCGCATGATACCACACTTATGGCACAAAGTGAAGAAGAATTAAAGACCCTCTTGATGAAGGTGAAAGAGGAGAGTGAAAAGTTGGCTTAAAGTTCAGCACTCAGAAAACTAAGATCATGGCATCTGGTCCCATCACTTCATGGCAAATAGATGGGGAAACAGTGGCTGACTTTATTTTGGGGGGCTCCAAAATCACTGCAGATGGTGACTGCAGCCATGAAATTAAAATACGCTTACTCCTTGGAAGGAAAGTTATGACCGACCTAGATAGCATATTAAAAAGCAGAGACATTACTTTGTCAACAAAGGTCCATCTAGTCAAAGCTATGGTTTTTCCAGTGGTCATGTATAGACGTGAGAGTTGGACCATAAAGAAAGCTGAGTGGGGAAGAATTGATGCTTTTGAACCATGGTGTTGGAGAAGACTCTTGAGAGTCCCTTGGACTGCAAGGAGATCCAACCAGTCCATCCTAAAGGAGATCAGTCCTGGGTGTTCATTGGTAGGACTAATGTTGAAGCTGAAACTCCAATACTTTGGCCACCTGATGCGAAGAGCTGACTCATTTGAAAAGACCCTGATGCTGGGAAAGCCTGAAGGCAGGAGGAGAAGGGAACAACAGAGGAGGAGATGGTTGGATGGCATCACCGACTCCACGGACACGGGTTTGGGTAGACTCCAGGAGTTGGTGATGGACAGGGAGTCCTGGTGCGCCTGGTTCATGGGGTCGCAAAGAGTCGGACACAACTGAGTGACTGAACTAAACTGAACTGAACATTGGTCTATCCTTGTTTTCCCCCTTTTCTGGGGTCAGCTTTGATCGTTCACATTTGGGAACAGAATCATCCGTCTTCTGCAGACCAGTTTACCGTCATAATGCTTTCTCACAGTTTGTAATATCTCCCTGTGCCTTGGTAATTGGTCTCTTTTCCTTTCTTGATATGGTGTATTTGTGCTTTCGTGGGGATCCAAACCCGTCCTGGTTGTACTGACAGACAGAACCCCAATTATTTTGGGACAGCACGCAAGGACAGTGCATTCACAGCCTCCCATGCAGACACCCGAGGCCATGTGACAACATCCTGTGGGAACTGGGGGGACATCTTGTTTTCCTCCTGATGCTTCTTCCTCCCTGGAAGCCAGAAATGAGCCCAGAGGAAGTAACCTCACCTCCACTGTGAGGTCTGTGGTGGACACCCCTGCGGATACACCCACTGCCACCACCCACCTGTGAATGGTGACCTGGGGAAAAATAATAAACATCTCACTCCCCAGGGCTAAGCAATGCACCCAATCTTATGCAGTCAGAGGCGGAGGGAGCCTAGCCGATAAAAATCTACCCCGCCCCCCCGCATTGGGCCTCATGGGGATTAATCAACTTTTTTCCTTGGAATACTCAGTTTCTTTGCTATGAAACTGATGTCAGCTTTAAATGTTTTGTTATTTCCTTCTCCTTTTTTTTAATTTGGTTAATTTGTTTCACATATATATGATATCTATATAGTAATAAAGTCACGTAAAGTTACAGAATTTCCTTTTGTTCTATAAATTTTATATAATGTTATTTACTTTCTAGTTATTTTTTAGGTAACATGCAGTTTGTGTTCTTTCTTCTAATTCACACCTTATTTAGAAGTATCTCTTCATTTCTAATGGTTTCCTTTTATTTTGGATGCTTTTTGTTGTCAATTACTAGACATCCATTCTTCAAAACACAAGTTTTGGGGTTACTTTGTTATGGAAGGTTTGGACCTTTACCAGCCTCAGGTCTCTAAGACCTGCTGAACCAAGAAGAAACCTCCTCTGGCGCCCCACTGCCTCCCCAGGGGTGACCACTTATAACTCTGAGCTGCAGATTTGGTGTTGAATCCCACAGTTCTGAAGAACAAGCATCTGCAACTGGAGGTTTTTATTTATTTGTCTATTCATTTATTTTTGGCTGTGCTGGGTCTCCGTTGCTTTGTGCAGGCTTTCTCTAGTTGTGCTGCTGCTGCTGCTGCTGCTGCTGCTGCTGCTAAGTCGCTTCAGTCATGTCCAATTCTGTGCGACCCTATAGACAGCAGCCCACCAGGCTCCCCCATCCCTGGGATTCTCCAGGCAAGAACACTGGAGTGGGTTGCCATTTCCTTCTCCAATGCATGAAAGTGAAAAGTGAAGTCGCTCAGTTGTGTCCGACCCTCAGCGACCCCATGGACTGCAGCCTACCAGGCTCCTCCACCCATGGGATTTGCCAGGCAAGAGTGCTGGAGTGGGATGCCATTGCCTTCTCCCTAGTTGTGCTAGTGGGGGTTATTTTTCCTTGCCAGACACGTGTTTCTCCTTGAAGTGACTTTTCTTGTGATGGAACACAGGCTCTGGACCCCACGGGCTTCAGCGTTTGTGGCGCTTAGTTGCTTCATGGTATGTGGAATCTTCCTGGACCAGGGATCAAACCTGTGTCCTCCGCATAGACAGACAGGTTTCTATCCACTGTGCCACCAGGGAAGTCCCAGACCACATGCTTCTGCATCTGGAACTCTGCTTTCTAACTGAGACCTTATCTACTGACTTCCCCCTCAGCAGGATGAAGCTTCAGCTTCTCTCACCCACTTCTTCACCCTTCCCCTCTCCCCTCCTCCTAACAGAAACTCCTTGCCAGGACAACCTGAAATACACAGCTAAGTCAGGTCATATTCTGTGTTACATTTTATTTTCCTCGGAGTTAACAATTACCTTATTTTGTTGTTACTATTGTTTCAGATGGCCAGGGTTGGCCAAGGAGCTTAGCTTACAGGATTTAGCTCTGGAGAAAGACAGGATCTGGCGTGGCCATTTGGGGAGGGGCCCAGGGCTCTGCACTGAGGCATGGCAGGGACCCTGGGGAGATGGTTACTATGGACAAGGCTGGAACTTTATCAGAACCTGATGAAGATTTGCTATGGCTACTGCTTATGCTCTGGTGTTCCTGCCCCTGCTCTTCGGTGAGGTGAGCCCCACATGAAATCTGAGTGCGTTCCAGAGTTGCCATAAATAGAGAAATTATGAAGGGCCTGGGTTAACCCTGCAGGGAGAGCAGGTTAGGGAGAGTTCGGTTCTCGAGGCAGGCTGGTCCCTGGAGGTAAGTCAGTTCTAGATGTAGGTGGTGAAAGTAAGATGATTCTGGAAGCAGGTTGCCGAGGGGGTTTCTGGAGTGTGGGCTCCAGAGGCGGGTTCCCGAGGAAGGTTCTGGAAGTGGGTTCTGGAAGTGTGACAATGGACGGCACCGCACTGGGGCCACCAGGCCAGAGCCTGGGTCCCCGAGCGGAGACAGGAAAGCGGACCTTAAGGGCTGCACGGGCGCTCGTGCCAGGAAATCCGTTAACAAGCCATCGCGGGTGTTTTCTTCGGACTAGCGGTGCGGAGGCCCCGCCGCCCGGCGGGTGGAACCTGGGCTGCCCCTGGGCCCTGCGCCGCGCCTTGTTTCTCCCTTTTCCGCCGGCCGGCGGTTGCCAGGGGCGACCGCATTCCCCTGGGGCTCCGCGGAGGCAAGGCCTGGCTTCGAGAACCACCTCCCTCACGCTCTGGTTGGCCAGCGCTGCTGTCCGTCGGAGTCGCCGAGGCCGCCGACTGGGCAGCGGGAAGTTTCGCACGCTCAGCGGCCTGCGCCCCGCCCCTCCTGCCCGCGGGGCCGCCACCCCCAGGAGAGCTCAGTGAGGAGTCCCTCGCTGCCGGGGTCCCTGCGCCGGCGACGGCCTCCAGGCGGACGCGGCCCGAGCAGCGGGCGGCGATGGTCCCCGAGGACAGATCGGACGGCCCGGGAGCCGGCGAGGAGAGCGCCCGGCTGCAAGCGGGCACCGTCCGCAAGGTGGGAGTGCCCGGCGGCCGAGGGGCGCCGGGAGGTGGGTTCCCAGACCCGGCCGCTCCTGTTGCCCGCGGCCGCCGGCGAGCGCTGGGCTGCGGGATCGGCACTGGTTTCTCGCGCCGCTGGAGTCCGGGGCGAAACGTCGCGTAAGGTGGGCTTAACGCTGGGGAACTGGGGACCCGTGCGGAGCCAGAGCCCGGCCGCTGNAAAATTTTAAAAATGACAATATTAAATGAAATATTATAAATATTTTAAAAATTAAAAAATTTTAAAAAGAAAATGATCCAAGACTCAAGAATCTACAAAAGCAACAACAATCATAACTGGAAAGTGAAAGTTGCTCAGTTGTGTCTGACTCTTTGTGACCCCATGGTCTATACAATCCATGGAATTCTCTAGGCCAGAATACTAGAGTGGTTAGCCTTTCCCTTCTCCAGGGGATCTTCCCAACCCAGGGATTGAACCCAGGTGCCCCGCATTGCAGGCAGATTCTTTACCAGCTGAGCCACAAGGGAAGCCCAAGAATACTGGAGTGGGTAGCCTATCCCTTCTCCAGGGGACCTTCCTGACCCAGGAATCAAACAGGGGTCTCCTTCATTGCAGGCAGACTGTTCACCAGCTGAGCTATCAGGGAAAATCATAACTGAAAAAGAGGAGTGAAAACTGAGTACAGAAATCAATTAAGTAGAAAGCAAATACAAATCAAAAAAATCAATAGGGTCCATTAGTGATTTTCTTAAAAAGAACGTTAACACAGATAATCTTCTAGCAAAACCAATTAAGAAAAAAGAGGGAACACAAATTAACACCACCAGTAACAAAAGGAGGAATATCATTATAGATCTTCCCAACATCTAAAGATAAGAGATTATGAACCAGTGTTATTGTAATTTGAAATTTTTTTGTAAAGTGGGCCTAGTCCTTGAAAACATATTACTTGTGAAACACAACTCACCAAAATCTGATACAAAAAAAGAAAAAAATATCAGTAAACTTATATTTGTTAAATAAACAGAATCCGTATTATAAAAACTTTCCTCTAAGAAAACTACAACCTCCAATGCTAGCGCGTCCACAGAGCTCAGAAATGACTCCCACAACAGGATAAAAGAAGAGAGGGAGGGAAAGAATGAGGGCAGGAAGGAAGTGTAACACAGAGGCTGTGGTGAATGTACAAGCTGACCTGCATCTTTCCAACCCTCCCCTCCTGCAATCCTTGCATCTTCATCCCCTCACCATTTTGCACTTCAGTACTGTAGTCCCTGGTGGCTCAGAAGATAATCAAGACTTGGCCTGCAATGCAGGAGACCCAGGTTTGATCCCTGGGTGAGGACGATCCCCGGAGAAGGAAATGGCAACCCACTCCAGTATTCGTGCCTGGAGAATCCCATGGACAGAGGAGCTTGGTGGGCTACAGTCCACGGTGTCACAAAGAGTAGAACAGGACTGAAGCAACTTGGAACACTTGCACCACAGTCCTTCTCAATTTGTTTAGCCCCTCATGGAAATCTCCTCCTTATTTCAAACAAGCTTCTCTACCTTCTTCTCTGGTCATTGTTTCTACTCTAGATTTCTCCTAAACACAGCACTCCACTTCCAACAATCCACTACTGAGGCTGAAATTTCTCTTCCATACCTGACTCCTAAGATTAAGCAGAAGAAACTCCAAGAGTTCAATTTTGATTAAGCTAATGAAAAGACAAGCTATTCTAATCTTATCTCTACAAAATCACCACCACTTTAACTTACCTTCACATCATTAAATCGTGTCTGAAAAGACAGACCAAGGGGAGGAAACTAGTGACAAAAAGAGAAATAGAAGGAACCTGGAACCATTCATAAAAATGTGAGAGCCTAAGTTAGAGCAATGGTAGTCAGGGAGTACAAACCACAGTCAGGGTTTAAATATCAGAGCACTCTCCAATTCTCTACTTTTAAGTGTATCTTAACTGGAATTAATATCAAGACATCAATCTTCTTAGGATGATAACATTGGGAGTTCTAATTTCACAGAAAGTTCAAACATCACACACTCCATTTTCATTCACATGCTGATTTATCAAAATATGGTAGAGACACCTGTAGTGTTTCCACAAATTTATCTACAGTTAGAACCATGATTAGGACATTGTGACAATGAGGAAGATTACTTGAGATGCCAGAAAATGGATTTGCTTAAAACAAAAGTTTCTGCATTCATGTTGATGTGTGGCAAAACCACTACAATATTGTAAAGTAAAAAAATAATAATAATAAAAGAAAAAAAAATAAAAGCACCTTGAAAATAATTATTTTTAATAAGAATGATAAAGAGAATGGAAGAAAACTTTTTGATGAGGTGAATAGATTTATGACATAAGTGCTGTAATGGTTTCACAAATGCATATTTATCAAGCAGTTTTGTATGTCAGTCATACCTCAATAAAGTACCTTTTAAAAAAGAAAAGAATTGTTTTCTTAAGGCCTTCAACTAGAATCATCAAAGATCTGCTGAAGGTGAGATTAGAAAAGATCACTTTTCTAGTGATGTTCCTCGACATAAACACCCAAGAGCTGATTGGCTGTGGCTGCTAAGGACCTACTGCAGATGTCCTCACGGTTCCCTTGTCCCACGATCATATCAGACGGGGTGATTCATGCCTAAGACCAGCTCCCTACTTGAGGGAACTCACTGTGATAACTGACAATATCTTCCTCCAGTCCAGCTGCTCTGATGGGACTAATATCCTGGACATCCAATCCACAAGTATGATAACAACTAGAACGACTTCACTTTCACTTTTCACTTTCATGCGTTGGAGAAGGAAGTGGCAACCCACTCCAATGTTCTTGTATGGAGAATCCCAGGGACGGGGAAGCCTGGTGGGCTGCCGTCTATGGGGTCGCACAGAGTCGGATATGACTGGAGCGACTTAGCAGCAGCAACAGAAGCAGAAGCCTCTGCCAAATACTGTGACCACCCACTCACACCCTAGTTTCACTGCTGTCTTTCCTGCATCCACCCTGGCACAGGTCAAACACATAGACAGCACTGAGCACTTCACAGGAGTCGCTTCAGGTCCTCTGAGCTTCACTGCCTCTTATACGTGATGCACCACAGCTGCTGTGTTGTAAACTTCAGACTGCGTTTTCCTGCTCCCTCAACATCCCTGTAAATGTGACGTGAGCTCCCCAGTAGGTTGATCAGGTGCACCAGGGTGATGAGACTTTTCTGACACAGGTTCCATTGCTGGCTTCCTCTGACTGTGACCTAGAGACATTTAAATGCACCAGCGAAAACCCCTCGCACCTTTTCTTTGTGTAACTGCAACCTGACCCCCAGTATGGTCACTTATCCACGTGTCTTCACATGCCATTTGGGGTCACCAGTGCTTGGTTGAGCCTATTCTATTGTCACATCCTCCACATACCAACCTGATGGAGTGTGTGACTCTGAGTTTTAGACCCTATGAGTATGATAAACCTTGTTGCCTACAACTCTCCTGTGACTGCCCACCCCCTACCATGTAGCCACACCATACTGGCCATTCTGTCAAAGGATACAGAACAATTACCATGACAAGACTATGTCACAGAGGTCAAACACAGCAGCTGTATCTGTATGAAACTTTTGACCTGACTTCTCTACCTTCTGTGACACATCACACAGGCCCTTCACCCAAGCATGTTCTAAAGGCTATAATCCATAATCTCGAGTCATTCTGGTGAAAAGACAGAGGATTTTCCTGCTAGAGATCCCTTCCCAGATCAGACAGGACTTACCTGAGCAGACTACTCCAGCATCCCAGTTGTGGGAATAGCTATCATTACGATAGTCTTTAATATTAGAATGCCTACAGTCACTGACAGTTGACTCTGTCCCTTCACATGAAGTATACAAAAGCCAAATGGGGCCAAGTCCTGGCCCAAAATGAGCCCCTCCGGGAAAACCAATGGCAGCTCCACACCCCAGCTGTCTGCACACTACAGAGGCATCCTGCAATCTCCAGCTGTCATCATACACTGTGCCCCATTCTCCCTGGTGCTTCACTTCCACTCTCCCCTCACAGCGATGGGCTCCATCCTTCAGCCTCAGCTCCAGAGCTGCAAGAGAGAACAGACACAGGAACAGGAGAGATTTTAGGAGGCTTGCAGTGATATAATATTTAAAATATAAGTTCTCTGAGGAGTGAAAGAGTGCATGGGATATAATATTTCTTGACCTCTGTGGTATAAACATTCCCACCATGGCCAACTCGAAGCTCCCAATGTTCCATCACTGAACCTGGAGCAGGAACAGAAGCACCAGGTATTTCTCACAATCCTGTAGAACCAGCTCCAGGGACACCACCAAGGACAGGCCTTCAGAGACTCTGTATAGATGTGCCCAAGGCTACCAGGGCCCAGCTTCCCCATCTCAGTTACAGCTCATGGCCCGGGATCCAGGGAAGAACCCTCCCTCTCCTTCCCTGTCCATAGGGAGCATCTCATCCAGCTCAGGAATGGAGGGCTGGGGTAACAGGCTCTGAAAGGTCCTGGCTATTCCTGCCACCTGGTGTTCATGTCCTTGTGTAATCCACACTCGAATGTACCTAGTAACATGCATCTAACAAATGGAATTTGACAAAAGTGATCAGATGTCACTTTAGCGATTAAGTTTTAAGACAACTCTGCTTTCTGCATTAAAAAGTTCACTTGTAGGACCATTATAGCTGGAAACATTACTAGTGTTCAGCAACATTTAAAATTCTCCTTTGTGAGCATGTGGAAATAGTAATACTTCCTTGCTTATTTGAAGTTAAGCATAACCATATGATCTGGCTCATTCAACAAAGTGGTGCAACAAATGATGTCACTTCCACATGGAAACATTTAAGAGCCAATATATTTTTCTACCACAAAAATACTGNCATTCAACAAAATGGCGCAACAAATGATGTCACTTCCACATGGAAACATTTAAGAGCCAATATATTTTTCTACCACAGCAAATACTGCAGCCTTGTATTGCAGTGGGGGCATAATACAATGGTGGGGCATAATACAATGGTAGAGCATTCAACAACCTGAGTGCTTGAAGAATTACGATAGCAGAAGTCCTGCCAAAGTGAACAGAACATGTTATATAAGGATACATCTTGTTTTTTTACTACACCATACCTAGCTTACTTTTACTAAAATGGAAAATGACAGCAGAAAATTGACAGAAAGAAAACTACTAAGATAAAGACTAGGTATATAAAATTGAGAAACATCTGTACTAACATCTAAAACCCTAAGAACAAAAAGAGATGTCAGGGTAGAGTAGACTGAAGCCTTAGATTTACTGAAAGAAAAAAAATAAAATTGCCGATCTCAAATTCTACACTCAAAACCATTCTCTCAAAGAATAAAAACTTCAAATGTGCCATTACCAAAATGCTGATGTAGGAGACAGCAGCCTCCAGCCTCTTAAAAAAGACCAAACTTAATGATCAGTAACAAAAACAGCTCCAGAAAGATCTGGAGTACCCTAAGAAGTTTGACCATGCCAAGACACTATCATTTTGGAGGCATCATTACATCCTCCAAACCAGAATCACTCAGTGTCAAGGGTGCCAGGAGAGTTCCTCTCACTAAGAGGGTAAGAGCAAGCTGAATAACCGGTGTCCCTAGCCTTTAGGGGCACCATATGAAAGTCCTGCTTCAGGTTCACTTCACGCAGACCTGCAAAGCTCAGCCAGTCTTATAGAGCTGGCTAGGCATAAGAAAGAAGAGCAAAGGACCAATAGCAACCACATGGCAAGAGAAATCACAGTTCACAGGGACCTGCTCTGCAGACAGAGACAGCAGATTTTAGCCCTGAAGGAATTAATAACAAGCACAGATGATGGTTTCCAGTAGTCCTGTATGGATGTGAGAGTTGGACAGGAAATAAGGCTGAGCCCTGAAGAATTGATGCTTTCGAACTGTGGTGCTTGATAAGACTCTTGAGAGTTCTTTGGACAGCAAGGAGATCAAACCAGTCAATCCTAAAGGAAATCAACCCTGAATATTTATTGAAAAGACTTATGCTGGAGCTGAAGCTCCAATACTTTGGCCACCTGATGCAGAGAGCTGACTCGTTAGAAAAGACCCTGATGCTGGGAAAGACTGAAGGACAAGAAGAGCAGCATAGGATGAGATGTTAGATAGCATCACCAACTCAATGGACATGAGTTTGAGCAATGAACCATTGTTGGTCTCAGTCTTTGCTGCCTTCCTAGGCCTTCCCGCAACCTGAGCACCTGCAACCATCATCTCCTCCAACAGAGGCACCTGCAACAGGCCCCCAAAGCCAAATGTGTGCACACCATTGGCTCTGGCCACCGCCACTGCTGGTCATGATCCCCAGGCTCTGGAACCAGAGGCTCTGCTGAGAACACTAACTACCATTCCAGTGACAGCAGGCCCCCTGCAACACTTGCCAAACACCACACAATTGTCAATGCTGTGAATGTCAGCAGCCTGAGCCAAACAGCCTCATGCCCATCCAGACCCAGTGCCACCTTATGCCTGTGCACTTGGCACCCTGCAGTACATTCCAGTGTACTGCTACCCAGAGGTGAAAGGCTTTCTCTACTGAAATCAGGACATAGAGTCTGGCAGAGGTGACAGCTTTTTTAAATGTACAGACATCTACAACAGAATAAGACATCAAGAAGAATCTGGGAAACAAAGTCCCACCAAAAGAATACAGTAAACCTCTTGTAACCAGCTCAAATTAATGGAGATCCAAGAATTGCCTGACAAAGAATTCAAAATAATACTTCAAAAGATGGTCAGAGAGTTACAAGAGAATTCAAATATTTATTGATAACAGGAAAATAATACAAATAAAATAAGAGCAATAAAGACATATACTTAAAAAAAAAAAAAAGAACTAACCAGACATTTTGAAGCTGAATAATAAATGAATGGGCTTTCCAGGTGGCGCTAGTGGTAAAGAACCCATCTGCCAATGCAGGAGATGTAAGAGACTCAGGTTCGATCCCTGGGTCTGGAAGATACCGTGGAGGAGTACATAGCAACCCACTCCAGAATTCTTGCCTGGTGAATCCCATGGACAGAGGACCCTGGTGGGCTACAGTCCATGGGGTCACAAAGAGTCACACATGACGGAGGCGATTTAGCATGAACACAAGACAATGAGTAAACTGAAGAATTCAGTACAGAGATTCAACACCAAACTTGACCAAGGAAAAGGAAAAAAAAGAACCAGTAAGTTAAAAGAAAAATCAGTTGAAAGTATCCAATCAGAGGAACAAAAAGAGAATGAAACGAATATAGAAAGCAGTGGGAGCTATGTACACCATAAAAAGAAAGAATGTATTGAATGGAGTCACAGGAGAAGTGAAGGAGAAAAGAAATAACGGCTGAGGACTTTCCTGGTGGTGAAGTAGATAAGAATACGCCTGCCAATGCAGGGGACATGGATTCAATCCCTGGTCCAGGAAGATGCCACATGCTGCAGAGCAACTAAGCCAGCGTGCCACAGCTGCTGAAACGTGTGCACCCAGAGCCTGTGCTCTGCACCAAGAGAAGCCCCTGCACTGAGAAATCTGTGCACTGCAGCGAGGAGTAGCCCCTGCTCACTGCAGCTAGAGAAAGCCCGCGTGTAGCAGGGAGACCTAGCACAGCCAAAAGTAAATAACTAAAACAGAAAGGATAAAACACAGGCTGTGAATTTCCAAACCTGGGGAAAGATCTGGACATCTAAGTTCAAGAAGCTAATAAGTCACCCCAAAATTTCAAGCCAAAACAACCTTCTCCAAGACTCACCGAGTAAACTGTCCAAAAGCAAAGAGAAAGAGAGAATTCTAAAAGTCTAAAGAGAACAAAAAAGTTCTGTCACCCAAGAGGACTCCCATAAGGAGATCAGCGGAATTGTCCAAAGAAACCCTGCAGACCATGAAGAAGGATAGGTGACATCCTCCACCCTCACTCAGGGGAAAGCCGCTCCAGGGAGGGACAGGAGAGGGCACGGAGAAAGGGCTCCCTACAGAGTCACAGCAGCTCCTGGGAGGGGAAAGGACCTTCAGCACATCAGGAAATGAGTCATGGGGACCAGGGCAGGGACTCGGGAACTTATACACGTGGGGCTGCACATCAACTGATCTCTACAGACAAGAGGTCCCCTCTCCTGGATGAGGGCTTCTCTGCTCCCTAATGACACCTGGTGGGAACAGGCGAGGCCAGCAGGCAGAGCCTCTCACAGAGCCCAGTGCTGGGCAGACACGTCAACAAACAGCGGGAAGCCTAGGGAATGGGGGAGAGGAGCCAGAGAGAGGCAGGCAGGGGCACGATTATCTCTGATCCAGCTACAAGGAGTGGCCGTGACGCCCAGCCCTGTGGACACCCTGTGTGCTTCACAGACCAATGGACACAGGCCATGCTCAGCCGCCCTGTTCCTCTCACACAGACAGGCTCCATCCCCCTTACACACCCAGCCTCACACACTCCCACATACACACACATATTCTCACACAAATACACACAATCTCCCACACTACTCAAACACTCCTCAAACACCCTCATACACCACTCACACACTCCTCAAATACTACACACACACACACAAACACACACACACACTCTTCACACCCTCACACACACAAATACATAAACTCTTCACACACACATGCACTCACACACTCCTCACACACTCACACACACACACACACCTCATACCCTCACACACACACCCTCACACACTCCTCACCTACACACATACACACACACACACACACACAAGCACAGAGCCTACAGGAGCACAGACACAGGAAACACGGGGACCCAGGGGCAGTGCTCACACACCAGGCACGTGGAGCGTGTGGGAACAGCCCAGAGTCCCAGCTAGGGTCAGTCGCTGGACCTTCCACACACTGGGAGCCACTGGGATCCTAGAAGCTCCCTGAGGATAAAGGAGACAGCGGAGGGGACTCAGGCTGACCCAGCTCGGTCCAGACCAAGCCTCACTGCTCTGTAAAATCTGCCGCTATGACCAGTGGACCCCGCACAGGAGACGGACCAGTGTTCACAGTCAGCGTGGCTTCTTTTTGGTCAAAAACACTTAGACTGTGGCTCCACAACTCCATACACCTTTCCCTTCGTCAAGGCGTCCAATCCCCTGCTGTGGACCCAGGACAGAGGGCAGCTCTTACCTTGACCACCCACCACGGTGCCGAGGAGGAGGACACAGAGTCCCCGCAGGGAGAGGTGTCTGCCCAGAGCCATCCTGACCCCACGTCCTCAAGGTCACAGTCCCAGCTGCAGGATCAGCCTGTGAGGAGTGTCAGGATGCCGAGCAGGGTCTATATAGACCACCCCTTCCACCCTCCCTCCTGCGAGCCAATAGCGACACCTCTCACCATTTCAGGCACTATCGGAGGCTGCATCAGCCACTTTCTGAAGCTCAGACACCAATGAGCTTCTGCATCTTCAACATCTCCTTATATGAGCAACACGGTCCTTTGACCTCCTGCTTCCGTGGTCCTGAGAGCCGGGCCCCATAATCAGGGCTGGCGTAGAAAACTATGAGTACCTTTCTTTCCTCTGATCACCCTGGCCGATCCCCAAGGACTGTGAGATTTCGCAGAGTCAGGTTGTGGAATCGATTGGCCCGCAGGGAGTAACCCTAGTGGAATCAAACACTGATCTTCCTAGTACTGACCTCAGGCTGGAAGCAGAGTACTACAAGAAGGCTTGAAATACAAGAGTATTTATTGGTCCAGCAGAAAATGAGGACAAGGATTGCAGGAATTCACAGGTGACCAGGGAGAGGGTGAGGTGGAAACTATTAAGTTGAGGGAATGAGACTGCAGGTCTTTCTTCTCTTCTCAGAATGATCTGGAGACTGGGTCCTGGAGAAGGTGTATTTCTGCTCGGTTGTGTCCTACTCTTTGTGACCTCTGGGCTGTAACCCGCCAGGCTCCTCTGTTCATAGGCTTTCCCAAGCAAGAATACTAGAGTGGGTTATTTCCTTCTCGAGGGGTTCCTCTCAACCCAGGGATCAAACCCATGTCTCCTGCATTGATAGGCAGGTTCTTTATTGCTGAACGACTGGGAAACCCTATAAGGGATTTTCACACAGGCTAAATCCCTTTCCCTTTATTGCATTTCATATTATGTGAAATACCCCTTTCACCTAGTCAACAAATGATGCTTCAAGAGAGAAAGAGATTGCTGTTACAGGAAACAAAGAGAAAGTAGTAGTCATCATTCAACCCTAGCCCTCCAAAATAGGAGTGGGGATCTCTAGAAGAAAATATGTAGCTTCAGTTCAGTTCAGTTCAGTTCAGTTGCTCAGTCATGTCCGACTCTTTGTGACCTCATGAATCGCAGCACGCCAGGCCTCCCTGTCCGTCACCAACTCCCGGACTTCACTCAGACTCACGTCCATCGAGTCCATGATGCCATCCAGCCATCTCATCCTCGGTCATCTCCTTCTCCTGCCCCCAATCCCTCCCAGCATCAGAGTCTTTTCCAATGAATCAACTCTTCACATGAGGTGGCCAAAGTACTGGAGTTTCAGCTTCAGCATCATTCCTTCCAAAGAAATCCCAGGGCTGATCTCCTTCAGAATGCACTGGTTGGATCTCCTTGCAGTCCAAAAGACCCTCAAGAGTCTTCTCCAACACCACAGTTCAAAAGCATCAATTCTTCGGCACTCAGCCTTCTTCACAGTCCAACTCTCACATCCATACATGACCACAGGAAAAACCAGAGCCTTGACTAGACGGACCTTAGTCGGCAAAGTAATGTCTCTGCTTTTGAATATACTATCTAGGTTGGTCATAAATTTGCTTCCAAGGAGTAAACGTCTTTTAATTTCATGGCTGCAATCACCATCTGCAGTGATTTTGGAGCCCCCAAAAATAAAGTCTGACACTGTTTCCACTGTTTCCCCATCTATTTCCCATGAAGTGACGGGACTGGATGCCATGATCTTTGTTTTCTGAATGTTGAGCTTTAAGCCAGCTTTTTTGGTCTCCTCTTTCACTTTCATCAAGAGGCTTTTTAGTTCCTCTTCACTTTCTGCCATAAGGGTGGTGTCATCTGCATATCTGAGGTTATAGAAAGATGAACATTTTCTAAACTTCACGATTTCCCCCTTTGGATATTGAGAGTTTGGTTTGATAGGATTCAGAACCCACCTGTGTTATAAGCCATAACTAAAGAAGATGCAAAATATTATTTAAGGGAACTGCCCCCAGACAGAAGGATAAATAGAAAGCATTCCGCTGCATAGTGACGGCAGGCAAGGGGCAGAGAAGAGGCGAGTGAAGCAGAAAAGAGAAGAGGGCTCATCCGTTCTGAGCTCAAGAGGAAAGGTGGCAGCAAGAATGGAAGCCCGGGTGGACTGAGGGCACAGAGCCAAGCAGAAGGGGCTGACGTCCAGAGTGGCCACTGCTGCCTTGCTGAGTCCCACTGACCAGAGAAGCTCCCAGATGCTCTCCAGAAAGCAGCCCAGGGATGAGATAGACAACAAGAAGGGCAGTAACGATGCAAGTCAGAGCTCCCCCATCGAAATTCAAGGTCACTAACATATGCCTCATTCCTCATCCTCCCTCGGGCTAAAGGTTCTCATGGTGCACCTTCTGGTCCACACAAACCCACCCCGAGGCCCCTCACCCTGACTCTCATCATTTCAGCACAAATGTGGGGAGGACTCGTCTGTGACACACGTGCCCCCAGGTGCCCACCAGAGCCCCGAGACGGCTTCACACCCTCCCCTCCCACACCTGAGGTCTCATGAAGCCAACACGGAGGGAAGCTGTGGACCAGCCCACAGGCCTGTCACATCCCCCACTGGAAGGACCCCTCATCCTGGTCAGTAGACACAGCTTCTCTGTCCTGCCATACCCATCCTTCCTATTTGAGACTCAGGTAAACGAAAAGGGAGAAAAGTCCACTGAACACATGCTTTTCTCGCTCTAAATATGGTAATATTAACCTGTTATTTTATAACACTTCTCTTGTGTCCCTCTGACTTCCAGGCCCCCATCTGTACATGAACCCCATCTCCTTCTGGATGCTTAACACAGGAGTGATAATCACTGATTATAAATGTCAGAACCAGAATATAAACTCAGGCGCTGGCGTAGGAACAGGATCTGCTCAGTCACTAGAGGCGATGCTCTACTCCCCCTGGGACCCAGAGTCACCACTCTTTACCCAGTTATGGACTCCACTCCACAGCATCACCAGAAACCACCAGACAGACGCCTAGAATACAGGATGCACTTCCAGGAGTCCAATCATTCCTCCCACAGGATGACACAGGGATGTGATTAGTGAACCAGGTACACAGGGTCTCACCTCAGGACTGAGACCTCAGGATTAGGAACTCCATACCCTGTTATAAGGATGGAGTGGGCTGGAAGGAGGGGCTAAGCCAGCGCTGGCAGGCTGTGCTCAGGCAGCACCCTCTACCCCAGAGCTGGGGATGCAGGGTCAGCATGGACCAACTCACCCTCTGATGAAGGTTTGTCCTCTCTGACACATAAGGAAATCTCAGTGTCTAACTTCATCCAAGATTTGAAGGAGGAAAGCTTTAGGCAGGACACTAACCCAGCTGCGTCCATGTGAACTCCAGGGGTCAGAGGAACAGGCTCAGGAACCAGTCTGCCCCGGCGTGTGACCTTGAACAGGGTCCTTACAGTCTCTGTATAGTGGCTTTGTCTGTAAAAGAAGAGTTATACTGTGTATAGATGACAGAGTTTTGGTTAGAATTAAATGACTTGGCATTAGTAAGAGATATAACCACTAGTCAACAGTGGTACATCGTCTTGGCGGAGAAGCAATATTAGGGCCCCTCTCTCCATCCCACCCCAGGAACCCCAGGGCTCTAGAACAGGAATTCAATTCTGTTACCTGGAGCCTTGACTGGAGCTGTCAGAACTCTCCCAGGAACCACGTGCTGTGACGGTGACTGGGGCCAGAGTTGTGAGTCCTCCACACATCGCCCCTTCTCTCTGTGCCCCAGAGAGAGGTTCTGCTGCTCATGAACCTCGACCTTACCAACTGTGAACCTCATGAATTAAGTTGTTTACTTGCTAATTTTACTTTATAAATGGACTTGGTAAAGGTTCTGTGTCTAATTCACCTCCTTATCCCCAATGCCTGCTAATTAAAAATCCTAACTGATATCTCTTGTATACCTGAATGAATGAATGTTAGCCTGGTATTTTGCACAAATCATTTCAATCAAAAGAAATCTTTTGAGACATACTTTAACTTGGTGTGAGGACTTAACAGCACAATGCAAGTTGTGTCGTTCGTTGTAATGCTATTTCAATATGATTAAATGGCATAAGCTATGTGTGGTTCACTCCTACACTTCTCTGCAATGAATGCAGTCAAGTGCAATACCAGAAACAAGGCTAGCCTCATTCCAAGAGCAGTGCTGAGAGAGCCAGTTCCAAACATGTATAAATGCTGCATCTTTGTATATCCGAAGATAAAGAAGACAGACCTCAGCACACTGACAGGTGAACACCATGAAGCCTCCTGTTCTGGTCTTAATCAGATATGGCCATGTGGTCCAGATGTTTATATACTTATCTTTTGGCATATTTTCAGTTCAAACCACACATAACTGTAACAGGAAGAAATTCTGTTATAAAAAAATTTAGTTTAACAGCTTCTGTATTGAATGAGAAGTGCAGAAGTAAAGAGCAGGAAGAATCCTATTCTTTAACTTAGACTGTTTATTTCATCTCATGGATTGTAAAGCAACATAATATGTAGCATTATTATGCCCAAATCACCATGCAAATATGGAGGTTTCAGAGGTTCAGTAATCTCTTTGCTAGGAAAATTAATAATTAAATATCCTTGGTAGAGGGACATTTTCAGGACCAATCAGAGTGATTAATATACAAAATATTTTTGGATTAAAAAATAACTATACAACTTTAAAAGGAAACAATTAATTGATTTGTTACACCAAAGTTTTGGAGACCCACCTCACCATCTGTGTTCCTGGTATGGATGAGACCAAGGTTCGTAAAGGCTTCTTTACTAAAGACCACTTCATCACAAGGGCATGTGATGAGCTTGGTTGTGAGCTGTCTGAGGTCCAGCCCATCATCTCTCTTTAGCACTTTACAGTCTATAAGCAGCAACATCTAACAGAGAGTGTGGCACTGAATTGGCCTCATTCATTCCTCGATAGTGCAGCTTCAGATACCCAGAGACCAGAGCAATCAAAGCTACTAAATCGAAGACAAGCAGCTTCTAAGTGGAGAGCATGCAGACCAAAGACACGTCCCCACTGCTGTTGGGAAGGAAGAAACCCTCCCACCCCAGACACCATCTGGGGGAGGAGAGACAAGAAGATGTCTCCTTAAATACAGGAAAACCAGTCTCAGCAAGGAGCTTCAACTAGAGTTGACAAGATAATTATTACCATAAACCCGAGCTAACTTGGGGGACAAATTTTAAATGGGAGAGTCTGTGTTAACTTTGTGGAACTTTCAATCCATGCAAACACCACTTGCTACTGTACAAGATGAAATCAGTTATAAAATAGTAAATATTACATTTATGCATACTTGAATTCTAGAGGACACATTTTGAAGCCCAATATCAGAAAGAATATATGTGTATCTTTCCCTGTTTTTAGATGTACAGAGTTGGCACCTCTGTGAACTCTTTCTAATTCTTCCAGCTCAAAATTACTGCTGTGTTTCTTCAATCTGTAAAAACTTTCTTCTTATCTCTCTAGTGGGGGCTTCTTGAGGGCAAGTATTGTGTCTTGTTCTTCAGTGTCTCTATAAGGTCAAGTAAAGACACATAGCGGAGAAGGCAATGGCAGCCCACTCCAGTACTTTAGCCTGGAAAATCCCTTGGATGGAGGAGCCTGGTAGGCTGCACTCCATGGGGTCGCTAGGAGTCGGACAGGACTGAGCGACTTCTCTTTCACTTTTCACTTTCATGCATTGGAGAGGGAAATGGCTGCCCACTACAGTGTTCTTGCCTGGAGAGTCCCAGGAACGGGGGTGCCTGGTGGGCTGCCGTCTCTGGGGCCACACAGAGTTGGACACGACTGAAGCGACTTAGCAGCAACAGCAGCAGCAAAGACACATAGATGGAGTTTTACAAACATTGGATAAGAAATGAATGCATGAACAAATGCTGAAAATCACTATGCAGTTAGTGATACTGAGTGTGGAAGGGAGGTGGGGGCACAAATCTGACTAATCTCACTCGACACAGACTGAGGTGGAGTAAGGAGTCAGAGACACACCAGCCAAAGGATCCAAACAGAAAATGCCTTCAAGCCCACTCCGGAGGGTCAGATCACGTTCAATCTCTGCACAAAGCTATACCTCAGAAGCTTCTCCAAGGTGAGAAAAAACTGACAACACTGCTCTCAAGAGTTCCACTGAAGGATGTGGAAAGACAGTAATACTCATCAAATAGCTGTATTCCTACCCCCCGGTGACTCACTGTGGCCAATGAAACATGTCACCTGTGTCATTTCTGAGTGGAGTCATGAAAAGCCCAAATGTGACTCTCTAGTCTCTCTCTTTTTCCTGCCCCAGAGGCTGCATGTTCCAGATGGTGCATGTGCAAGAGCCCCATCACAAACATCTGTAGGCTGTGATGAGTGTGTGTGTGTGTGTGTGTGTGTGTGTGTGTATGAGTGTGTATGTATGTATGCATTTGTGTCTGTGTGTATGTGTGTATGTGTGAGATTTGGGGGTCACTTTTTCCAGCAGCAGAGCAGAGTCTCTTCTGATGGATACAAAGGAGAAAGAAGACTTGAAAAGAAGACAGAATCTGTCACGTGAAGCAGGTCCTTTCCGGGATCTCCCCTTCCTTCTGTGTCTTCATCTTAAGCTGCTCCCTCTGATCCCACCTTGCTTCCTCTGTTGGGCCTGGTTGATTCTCAGTCACCATTTCTGATTGACCAACAACTAGATCTAAGTCCTGTCTAAGAGCACCCGCCCCTGGTGCATCTCCTGTTCCCTTACATCACTCTGTGCTGACAGTCAGACTCAGTCTCCCGAATTTGTCTCTTAGCATCTTGACCTTCATCCTTAAACAGCTCTTCTTTCCTCTGAGTTAGTCAGTTCATCATCTTTGATCCTGTTTTTACCTTCTACCAATCCTGTACTAATGAAAAGGGAGGTATTTAGCATGTACTGTCTAAGCTCCCTAAGTTTTTTTCTTGATTTCCTGAACAAATTTAATTCCTGGATTTAGTGCTTCATGCACTTGATAAACTGGTTCACATTTGGTTAAGAAATGATTTTGCTGAATATTTTTTTCTTCATCTCAAGAAAATGGCTGTTTCAAACCTATCTCCTTGTGAGCACAGCCCTAGGGCTTCCCTCATGGGACTTGGAAGGGGCTGGTGTAAGGAGGCTGTGAAAGTGAAGCTTCATTAGCTTCATATTAATCCACTTCTGCTCAGAGCTGATGTAATGACCAACTCCAGAGCTATTGAGCTCCTGTGGGTGGTCGTTCTTAAGCCTCTTAAACCCAAGATTAGTGCCACTGGGATGGGCCTCATAGTTCAAAGGCTGTGGTTGCTCAGACTTGAGCTCTATGAACTGATGCTCTACTGCACATGGAGCTTGGTGCAGCTGAGTCCATTCTGAGGACCAGCCTAAGAGCACTGGAAACACAGCAAAATGTGTTCCTCCTTTAACATCTGAAAGTCTGTGAACAGATTCTCTTTTCCTTATCATCGAATCCATCCACATCTGGGCATGCTCTCCAAGGCTCCTACAGGCTGCAGGCATCTGCTGAGGCCCTGCCAAGGCCCAGGATTGGAGTGAAGCCTGTTCCTGTGTATAAGCTCTGTATTTGCACTCTCTATAAGTTAATAGATGCTCAGTTCAGTTCAGTTCAGTCACTCAGTCATGTCCGACTCTTGCAACCCCATGAATTGCAGCACGCCAGGCCTCCCTGTCCATCATCAACTCCCAGACTTCACTCAAACTCATGTGCATAGAGTCGGTGATGCCATTCGGCCATCTCATCCTCTGTTGTCCCCTTCTTCTCCTGCCCCCGATCCCTCCCAGCATCAGAGTCTTTTCCAATAAGTCAACTCTTCTCATGAGGTGGCCAAAGTATTTGAGTTTCAGCTTTAGCATCAGTCTTTCCAATGAAGACCCAAGACTGATTTCCTTTAGAATGGACTGGTTGGATCTCCTTGCAGTCCAAGGGACTCTCAAGAGTCTTCTCTAACACCACAGTTCAAAAGCATCAATTCTTTGGCACTCAGCTTTCTTCAAAGTCCAACTCTCACATCCATACATGACCACTGGAAAAACCATAGCCTTGACTAATAGATGCTTAGCTAATGTTTAGTGAATGATTGAATGGTACTATGCTAGACTTTTAAAAGAAAGTATCTTAAATATAAAGAACTAGTTTTGAGGACATCATGTAGCTAATTGATACCTTTGTTTTAAAGGCAAATGCTTTCAGCAATTAACAGGGCAAACTTTGATTTTCAAAAAGAAGGTGCATATCACCACCAGATACATCACAACGAACTCTGCAAATCTCTGTCTCTAAGGATACACAAGACAAACCACAACACACTCACATGTGGCTTCTTATTAAGTCTTAATCAGAACCAACAGAGGAGACAGGGTATTGGGATGATTTATCATTTGGCAGTTTTTCAATTAAAACCACACAGGAATATCACAGGATGAAAATTTGCAATTAAAAAGGTACAGCTGCACCATCTATATGACACATGGTGATGAGGTGCAGAAAGAGTTCTTTGGCTTATAATAATAGACAGACTAATTGGTTTTTCACTTTGTGAAAGGAGAGTCCTCTAGGGCTGATCTTGAGGGATGCTGTAGAGACCAGGACAACTCGACTGTTCTGTACAACAGTTAGAACTGTGAACTGATGATCTGGGATAATGATGTGCTTTGATTTTTTTCTCTTTACTTTTTGTGAATCTACTGTAGGTTTTTACATTTTTATTGCCACATGGCTCACAGAAAATATCTTATAGACACAGTAGTCTCTATTACACTGATAACAAATTAATTTCAATCACATACAATCCCTTCCCTGCACTTTCTGTTTTTGATGTCAGAATTTACCTCTCTTTATATTGTATATCACTAACAAAATATCTTTCTCTATAGTTATTTTAATACTTCCCCTAGATTAGAGCTAACTGGTTAACACACTACCATATTCAGTGTATTCTGTATTGGATTACACATTTACATTTACAAGCTGTTATATAATTTCATTTCTTTCATGTAATAATTAACATCCTTCATTTAGCTTGAAGAACTCCCTTCTGCAACCTTGTAAGACAAACCTGTGTTGGTGAGCTCCCTCAACTGTTGTTTGTTTGGGAAGTCTTTATCTCCTCTTCATTTCTGAAAGAAAACCTTCCTGAGAAAAGTACTCTTGGCTGGCAGGTTTACGTTCATCAGTTTGAATATATCATCCCTTCCTCGGGAATTTCTTTTTTGTGAGCATTTGCTTTTATCTTGATGCTTCTGAAATTCTCTCTTTGGCTTGATTATAAACAATGTGTCTTGGAGACAATCATTTTAGGTGAACTCTGAGGGGTGACCTATTAGCTACATGAAGCTGGATGCCTAAGTCTCATCAGATGTGTGACTTATCTGGTATTATTTCTTTAAGTGCAATCTCTGTCCCTTTCTCCCTCTCTTCCCCTTCTGGGACTCCAATGATGCGCAGGTTGTTACTCTGCACATTATCCCAAAGTTCACACAGGTTCTTTCACACCTTTTCGTTCTTTTTTCTTCTTTGTCCTCTGGCTGGCTAATTTCAATTTTCTTGTCTTGTGCCTCAAAGATTCTTCTGCTGTTGCTGATGCTCTCTGTAGCATTTTTTATTTTGTTGCATTTCATTCATTGTAATCTTAAGCAACAGAATTTCTGTTTGGTTCCTTCTCTTTTATTGCCTCATTGCACAGTTGCCTGACCAGGATAGAATACAGTCACAGCAGTGAAATCATCGAATCCTAACCACTAAACCAACAGCAAACTCCCTGTTTGCTTCCGTTTTTGTGATTTCAGTCTCTGTACAAGAAAAAAAAAAAAACTGAATTTATTCTGCGGAGCAACGCAGAGCCTGGGCACAACTACTCTGTGTCTGGGACCCGCAAACTGCCAATAGGAGCCGGCATGCTACAGCTACTGACACCTGTGCACCTACAGCCTGTGCTCCACAGCAAGAGAAGCCCCCACAGGGAGGCCCGCTGTCCACAAAGAAGAGCAGTGCCTGCTTGCCGCAACTAGAGGAAGCCCATGGGTGTCAACAAAGACCCAGGGAAACCAAAAACTGAAAACAACAGCAATAATAATAATAAATAATCATTTTTCAATCTTATTTTGTTCACATATTCTTTTCCTGAATTTGATTGTTTATCTGCGTCTTTTGGAGTTCCCTGAGCTTCTGGGTGGGTATACTTTATTTCTTTCATCATATGTCATTTATTTCATCACTTCCCAGTGGCGAATAGCCATGTGAACTGCCCAGGGAGAAGTCCTGGGCATCTTCTAATCCCCAAGCACAGCCTAGAACTATGAAGACTACAAGCGTTACTGTAGGTCAGAGCCCTGGACACCGTGCAAAGCCATCAGCCAGGAACTGGGTGGGTTCAACTCACAACCAGGCCATCACTCTCAGGTCTTATATTAGTTCAGCAGCCTCTACAAGTGTCCACAATGGAATTGGGGAGGAGGGGGGTGTTGTGAAATGTAATCTTTACTTGGCCACTCCTACATTCCAGTTGAACTATTTCAAATCCTGAAAGATGATGCTGTGAAAGTGCTGCACTCAATATGCCAGCAAATGTGGAAAACTCAGCAGTGGCCACAGGACTGGAAAAGGTCAGTTTTCATTCCAATCCCAAAGAAACGCAATGCCAAAGAATGCTCAAAGTGAAAGTGAAGTCGCTCAGTCTTGTCCAACTCTTTGTGACCCGGTGGACTGTAGCCCACCAGGCTCCTCAGTCCATGGGATTCTCCAGGCAAGAATACTGGAGTGGGTTGCCATTTCCTTCTCCAGGGGATCTTGCCAACCCAGATATCGAACCCAGGTCTCCCACATTGCAGGCAGATGCTTTAACCTCTGAGCCACCAGGGAATGCTCAAGCTACGGCACAATTGCACTCATCTCACATGCTAGTAAAGTAATTCTCAAAATTCACCAAGCCAGGCTTCAGCAATACGTGAACCGTGAACTTCTGATGTTCACGCTGGTTTTAGAAAAGGCAGAAGAACCAGAGATCAAATTGCCAACATACGGTGGATCATGGAAAAAGCAAGAGAGTTCCAGAAAAACATCTACTTCTGCTTTATTGACTATGCCAAAGCCTTTGACTATGTGGATCACAATAAACTGTGGAAAATTCTGAAAGAGATGGGAATACCATACCACCTAACCTGCCTCTTGAGAAATCTGTATGCAGGTCAGGAAGCAACAGTTAGAATTGGACATGTAACAACAGACTGGTTTCAAATAGGAAAAGGACTACGTCAAGGCTGTATATTGTCACCCTGCTTATTTAACTCATATGCAGAGTACATCATGAGAAACGCTGGACTGGAAGAAACACAAGCTGGAATCAAGATTGTCGGGAGAAATATCAATAACCTCAGATATGCAGATGACATCACCCTATGGCAGAAAGTGAAGAGGAATTAAAAAGCCTCTTGATGAAAGTGAAAGAGGAGAGTGAAAAAGTTGGCTTAAAGCTCAACATTCAGAAAACGAAGATCATGGCATCTGGTACCATCACTTCATGGGAAATAGATGGGGAAACAGTGGAAACAGTGTCAGACTTTATTTTGGGGGGCTCCAAAATCACTGCAGATGGTGATTGCAGCCATGAAATTAAAAGACGCTTACTCCTTAGAAGAAAAATTATGACCAACCTAGATAGCATATTCAAAAGCAGAGATATTACTTTGTTGACTAAGGTCTGTCTAGTCAAGGCTATGGTTTTTCTTGTGGTCATGTAAGGATGTGAGAGTTGGACTGTGAAGAAAGCTGAGCGCCGAAGAATTGATGCTTTTGAACTGTGGTGTTGAAGAAGACACTCGAGAGTCCCTTGGACTGCAAGGAGATCCAACCAGTCCATCCTGAAGGAGATCAGCCCTGGGTGTTCTTTTGAAGGAATGATGCTAAAGCTGAAACTCCAGTACTTTGGCCACCTTTGCGAAGAGGTGACTCATTGGAAAAGACTCTGATGCTGGGAGGGATTGGGGGCAGGAGGAGAAGGGGACGACCGAGGAAGAGATGGCTGGATGGCATCACTGACTCGATGGACATGAGTCCAAGTGAACTCCGGCAGTTGGTGACGGACAAGGAGGTCTGGCGTGCTGCGATTCGTGGGGTCACAAAGAGTCGGACACGACTGAGCAACTGAACTGAACTGAACATGACAGCTCTCTCTACCTTGAAGAATCACAGCAGGATCACATTTACTTTTTCAGTAGTAACCAGATTAAAGCAATCTTGAAACAGTTTGTTTTCAGAGGAGCCCATTAGTCTGAAATTCTTCCTTTAAGAATTCAATCATATCAGGCCCCTCCATCCACATCTTTGAAACGTAAATAGACAAACATACCTGATATTCACAACTATCCCTTCTTCTGAATCCCCTCTGTCTAGGTCTCCACTTTCTTGCCCTCTTGTCCCACGTGGCTTCAGGCTGTGAGTGAGCACCAGTTTGCCCTCCATCAACTAGCAAGAGAGATGAGCTGATATAATTTACTCAGAAGGATAGATAATTGGGCAGACAAGAAATGGCAACATTCTGAAGATAGTAGGCAGGGATGGAAAGACTGGATTCATAAGGATCTGATAACCAACTAGACATGGGAGAAAAACAAGGAGGAATCTATATCTGCTTGAGTAAACAGATAAAGTAACCTAGGGAATGAGAGATGAAAAGGCAGAGGTAGTTACCTAGAGTTAGAGTTTTAATTAATCCATGAACACTTAGGCAGGATAAAGAAAGCTGTATCCATTCTCTCCCACCAGCAAATTCCCATTTTGAAACCCACACCCAAGTCTGGTGCCCAAGAACAGGTTAAAAACAGGTAATATGACATCTCAGGGATGAACGTACAGGAATGTTCAGGATTGTGTTTTTTCCAGGAGTTTGTGAAATGAAAATATCTCCTGCCACATCAATAAACAAGAAATGTCACAGCCATCAATGATTTCTGGTCTCCAGTTGTGAATGAGGGCTCCCAAAACTGATCCAGGGGGTGCTGGCCCCACCATGGTGATTGCTGAGGAGCTGGGGGAATGCAAGCAGCAGCCGTCTGCCACTCCTTAAGGTAAACAGGGAACCAGGGTTGCCCCAGATAGCTGAGCTGCATATGAGAGGATTGAATCCAGTGGGTCCAGAGGCTTGCATCTGCCCATACACAGAACGCTACATTCCTTAACTTGATATCCGATCTTTGATGTTCAGACTCCCTGCTCCCTTTGTTGCAAACCTGTATACAGCCTGACTTCCCCTGCTGCCTCTTTGGAGCAGTTTTCTCAAAGCTACTGAGATGCTGTCTCCAGGGCTTAGAGTCCTAAGAATTCCCACCAAATAAAATAACTCTATCAGGTTCTGACTATATTTTTTGGTCAACAAAGTCATCTTGCTAGGAAGGAGGGTATGAATGTGGACCAAGTTTAGATGCTTTCTAAGCAAGAGTGACCTGGAGCATCTGTGATCCCGGGCAAATTCATGGCCTCGTTAGCCTTTGAAGGAGGTGAGAAAACAGGGCAGTGCACTCATCCTGTATTTCCTTTGAGGAAAATGGTGTTTGCGGACCAATCCTCTAAAAGTGTTTGACATGGAACTTGGTAATAATTAACAAAGCAAAAAAAGCTACTTTATTCAGAATATTTCATTTTGAGCAATTCCCATATAACACAATCACAAGTCAGCACTACTCTATTGAATACAGACAATTAGAATATCTGAGGCATTATCTTGTATTTATTTAATACAAATCACAGGAAAGTCACTCTGGAAGTTCCAGGGGCACTGAGTTTAACATCGTAGTATCCAGGGTCCCCTTTCTCCCCCTGGAGCAGCCAGGGGCTCTCTTCTCCTTCCCCAGGATCAGCTTCCTCTCTAAAGACATTCAGAAAGAGCCTGAAATAGTAAGAAAACTATGATTAGAACTGAGACAAGGGGACCAAACAGTGCGGTGGAAGCTAGTTAAGCAAGTTGTGATAACAAACCATCCCTGGGACCCAGGTGTGGGCAGGGATGCTCAGCCTATTTCACGTCAGTTACAGTGAGGATGGATCCCAGCTGTCCTCTCAGATCCAGTCCATGTGCTCTCTGGGACTTCAGCTCATGTGGAAACCCTGCATCACAGGAGACCTGTGCTCACACGGGCGCTCTGTGAAGACCTGCCTCCAGGCTATACAATCAGCAACGAAGTGCCCAGGAATGGTAAGAGCATAACAACGAATTTAAATGTTCTCCTTTCACAACTGACAAACGTGAAACCACAATTAAATGGAGAGTGGAGACAGGAAGATTCTGAGTTCCTCACTCACAAACCAACTCTGCTCTTAGTAGCCTTGATGCCTGTTCCTAAACGTCCACAAATAGTATCACGGGTACATCCACAGAGGGCCCCTCCCCAGGGACCACACAGGCCCTCAGATGGAGAAATACTCCTTTCCAGAGAAAGAATGTTTTCTCTTGACCACTAAAATATCTGGAGGAAATTAGACCTTAGCTGATCACAAACTCTGAATCAATTGTTAGGTAGTTAGAATGGGGAAAAGGAGTCCAGAATAGCGGTGTCTAAAGGACAAAGAAGAGAAAAACCCACGAAAATAGAACAAAAGAAGGTCCAAGGACTGGAGTGAGAACCTCAGGTGAAACAGCCCTCCTGGCTAGCCCAGTTTACATAGGGCAGGCTCAGGGGAGGCGACAAAACATATAAAAAGAGGAGCCAAAACTGAGCCTCTCTCGTCACCTCTCTTTGCTTCTTTTGGGTCGACCTGCCCTCACACCTCGAGGATGTATTTTCTTTTGCTTGCCAAATAAAACTGAGCTATAACTGAGCTGTAACTCTGGTTCATCCATCACTTCAAATTTTTGCTGCAGCGAGACAGAACCAAGGAAATCACACACTTTCCCAACACAATGATCCACCAACATGGCTTAATATTAAGGCCACCATATACCATAGATTTTGTACATGTCATTGCAACCTTCTAAACAGAGTGCATCTTAAATTATCAGAATGCCTCACGAATTTCAATACTGCAATACATTTTTAAAATCTCTATCTTTCATATACAGGGAACCACAGAGATATTATAAAAACACTTGTCTATTTTTGGATTTGGTAAATATGCTCAATTAATCTATAAGCGATCTATTTCTTTTGGCCACTACACAATGCTTGTGGGATCTTAATTTCTTGACCAGGGATTGAACCCAGGCCGTAGCAGTGAAAGTGAAGAGTCCTAACCACTGGATTACCAGAAAAGTCCCTAATCTATAAATTTTAATGCAAGCATATCACATATAAAGTGAAAATTTATGTTGCATTATAGAGCTGCGGCTGCTGCTAAGTCGCATTAGTCATGTCCAACTCTGTGCAACCCCATAGATGGCAGCCCACCAGGCTCCTCTGTCCTTGGAATTCTCCAGGCAAGAATACTGGAGTGGGTTGCCATTTCCTTCTCCAATGCATGAAAGTGAAAAGTGAAACTGAAGTTGCTCAGTCGGGTGCGACTCTTCACAACCCCATGGACTGTAGCCTACCAGGCTCCTCCATCCAAGGGATTTTCCAGGCAAAAGTACAGGAGTCGGTCACCATTCCCTTCTCTATGCATTGCTGCTGCTGCTGCTAAGTCGCTTCAGTCGTGTCCAACTCTGTGTGACCCCATAGATGGCAGCCCACCAGGCTCCTCTGTCCCTGGGATTCTCCAGGCAAGAATACTGGAGTGGGTTGCCATAGCATTCTCCATCTCCATGCATTATGGAGACATAAATGCTAAAAATACAGTGATTCCTCATCCTCAAGGGGTCTGACATCATTAAAGATAGCATGCATTTGTGAAGTGAAGTGCGTTATTCAGCTCTGTCTGACTCTTTGCAACCCTTCCCTGGTGGTGCAGAGGTTAAAGTGTCTGCCTGCAATGTGGGAGACCTGGGTTTGATCCCTGAGTCGGGAAGATCCCCTGGAGAAGAAAATGGCAACCCACTCCAGTATTCTTGCCTGGAGAACCCCACGGAAGGAGGAGCTTAGTAGGCTACAGTCCACGGGTCGCAAAGAGTCGGACACGACTGAGCGACTTCACTCACTTTTCACTTATGAACTGTAACCTGCCAGGGTCCTCTGTCCATGGGATTCTTCAGGCAAGAATACTGGAGAGGGTAGCCATTCCCTTCTCCAGGGGATCTTCCTGATCCAGGGATCAAACCCCAGTCTCCTGCATTGCAGGCAGATTCACCACCTGAGCCACCAGGGAAGCCCATCAAATGCATTAGATTACCCATGTTTTGAAACTGTAGAGAGGCTTGGCCTTGAGGAGCTCAAATTCACTCTTTCCCGGACAGAGACCAAAGATTATAGGGGATCAGCTAATCCCACTCACCTGTCTGAGACCTCATCCCATCTTCCTTCTCTGGGAGCACTTCCTCCTTGCTCCCCTGAGAAACAGGAGGAGCCCCAGGCACTGGTACCTCTTCACCATCATCATAATCCTCACCAGGGGCATCAGTCCTCTGATCTGGGGCTTCTGAGGGCAGAGCAGGGGTCAGATGAAACCACAGTAAGTGGGTTGGTCTGGGAAATACCTAAGAGCCTTCTGACCCAGAGTTTCTGAGCTGCTAAATAGAGGCACCACACACTCCTTGTTTCAAAAGATTTTTTTCTCTTAGACCATGTTGCATTTTGATGTGTCCATAAACCAAAACATGACTTTACATATCTTAATATTTCCTGACTGAAAATATATATCTCAAAGCAACTCTCCCACCATTGAACATTACTAAAGTATTTTGACAAACTGCTTTACAAATGTTATTTTTAAAACCAGTGTGTGTCTCTTATGATTCTGAACACAGAGAACCCAGCCCCAAATGTGAGACATCACAGAACAGCCAGAGAAGGAGAAGGACAGACCCGATCTGGACACAAAGGATCCCTCTGGTCCATCAAAGGAAGACTGTTCACTTACATCTCCTCTCTATGAGGAGGGAAACTCTCCTCCTCAACACTCAGCTGAAGCAGGTCCACCTCTATTACCTGGAGCGGATTTGGAGTCATGGCTGTCCTCACCATCTGAGAGGAAGCCTAAAGTTGAGAAAAACATCACACAAAATGACCCTCCCCACACCCACAGGACCTGAGTTAAGGCTGAGAAGGGACAGGCCTCGCTCCTGCAGTGTATATGGAGGCCGGGGGCTCACAGGGCTGTGAGAAGCCATCCTGCCACTTTGAAGGAGCCACCTCTGTGAGCCTGGGGCATGAGCTGATGCTGAGAAGACGTGCACAGCCAGTGGGTGGTGACAACCAGAAATCCGAGGAGGGCAGACAGAGGCACTCACCTGGGCTGCCCAGAAGACCCTCCTTCCGTGTCACAAGGTCATCAAGCTCCTAATACATGGCTTCAGCAAGAGCATCTTCACAGCTAGATAAGGCTGAGAGATTCCCCAGCAGGTCAGAGATGCCACCCCAGACACCCCGCTCCATCAGGCCCACCTTCATCTCCCCTGTGCTCATACAGGGGCTGCCTGAACCTCAGCATTATCTCCCACTCCATGTACCATTTCAGCACCTTCTCCTCTGTCTGACCTGAATCCACAGTTCAGCTCCAACTCTTTTTGGTCTCATAAGAGAGGCCATGAGAGTTCACACCCCAGTCCTAAGAACCTCTGTATACTCAGCCCTTAGAGCTCATCACAGAGCACATGGAGTTCTGCAACTCAGAACAGAGACCTGGCCCAGATTCCCCTCCTCACACCTGCCCCATCTCCTGCCTCCACACACTCTCCCTGGTCCCCAGGTCCCCCTGCAGCCCACCTCTGCGCTCTGCTCTCCATCTGAGCAGCTGAGTCACCAGGATGATGAGGACCAGGAAGAGAAGGGCCCCCAGGATGAGGCAGAGGACCCCCAGGATGAGGCAAGAAGACGATGCCAGGGAGAGGACTTGAGGTTGTTCTGGTTCCTAAGGAGAACAGGCAAGAGGGCTGGAGAAGATCCTGGACACAGAGAAACCCCCTGTGCCAGCATTTCCAGGGAGCTATGCACAATGATGTCCCAGCCTCAGACCCAAGTGCACTGACAGTGACTGGGGTTCTCTGGGTCTCGTCCTGAGATGAGTTAACTCCACTCCAGCCAAGGCAGAGCTGGGGATTGTCAGGGAGATGCCCTGCCGGGACAGCTTCTGAGGACCTGGCTCATCCCTTCCCCTTGGACTTCAGGAGACAGAGTGTCAAACAGTCCTGGGACCTGTACCTCACTGACGAAGAGCAACATTCAGATGCAGACGGGAGATCCTTAGAATCTGCTCCATGGGAACCAAACTCACTTGGACTCTGGGTATGAGAACCTTCTGACCCTGGGAACCAAGGCAGGGGAGTTCCCCAAAGTAATTCCCCGGCTCCTCCCCACCAGCCAGGACTCCTCAAGCTCTTTCCTCTCCTGAGCTATCAGAGAGCCCACAGAACAGGTCCCCAGGATTTTAGTATTCTCCCCTGCCCGTGGATGGATCACAGTACCTGCTGTAGTCAGGGTCAATATTGTCCTTGCACCTAAAGAGAAAAACAGGAGTTTGGAGCAGGGTGATTGGCTAGAACACAGGGCAGCCCATTTTCCCTCCTGATCCTGAAATCACCCCTCAGTCTCCACAGCATCAGTGTCCAGTCCTCCCAGCTCCCCCGTCCTAGATCAGAGCCCCAGCACCGGGACATTGTCTGGATACAAACTCCCCACCACACCCGGCTTAGCCTGCTACCCCATAATGCCCTGAGTGGACCCCGAGCCCCTCACTCACCAGAGCACCTCACGCCAGCATCCTCCTCGTGCTTGCAGTCGCTCTGCCCCCAGGGCTCCGCAGCACAGTCCCACAGGGAGGACTCCCGGCCCCCGCACTGCACTTCAACCAGCCAGATGCTCCCATTTCCAGGGCCAAGCCCTGTGGCCCACACGGCTTCCAGGGCCTGGCCACAGCCCAGCTGCTGACACACCACCTCGGCCTCTGCCAGGCTCCAGGAGTCATCGCACACGGTGCCCCAGGAGCCGCTGTGCCAGACCTCCACCCGCCCTGAGCACTCGCTGTCTCCTCCCCTGAGCTGGAGCTTCTCTCTGTCTGAAAAGGCAGCAGCCCCTCCTGTGACTCCCCTGGTGGGAGGAAGGAGCCCCTGGGAGCCACAGGGGAGGGGGCGGGCTGACGTACCTGTGCAGGGGGCAGCAGTTGGACAGCTCTTGGATCTTCTTCCTGCAAACAACAGGAAAACACTGGATCAGGAACAGCTAAGGGTGTTACTGTCCCCAAATAATGTTATCTAAGGTCCTTGGCTCAGTCCAAACAACAGGTGTAAACAGAGGCTCATTATCTACTAGGCTGAGACATTCACTGCATCTTAGCACCTATTGAAAAAAATTTCTCTATTTACTTGTTTACTAGTCTCCACATCCCACAACAAAAGCAAACAAACAAACACAGAGACACACAAACACACACATGCACATTTTGTAGACTCAGTTTCAATTCATCCCTTAGATTGGAAAATATAAAATCACTCTAACACCCTACAGGGTTGGGACAGACACAGAAACAGACAGTAAGTCACCTGCACAAGTGATATAGGCTTCCTCCTTTGGAGAGCATGAAGTGTAATTCCAAGGGTCAGAAGGACACTGCCAGAGAGAGGTGTCAGTTTTCCAGCACCAGATTCCATCTACCGACCAGGGTCTAGAACCTTCCCTAAGAGCAACAGAAGAGCTGAGGGTTCCACTGTCCCCACAGCCAAGCTGTCTGCAGATCATGAACACGGTGATGTCTTCCATGGGGCTGCGGCAGACACTGCCCCAGGTCCTGTTGTAGAAAAGTTCCAGCCACCAGCACACTCCTGGTCCTCACTCACCATCCTGAGGGCCAGGAACTCTGATTGAAATAGGAAGAGGCAGGACACAGTGAGCACTCCACTCCGTGCTCTGGGTTTCCTCTCCTCAAGAAACTGTGACCATGAATTCCTGACCTGCTGAGGGGGAGATACCCACTAGGTGACAAGACTGAAGACAAGATTTGTCTCCAGTTCAACTGACTTTGTCCTTTAATGTCTGTCTTTCTACTTGTACTACAATGATGTAGTGGATACGAACAGAGAAGACCAATCTGGACTTCTATAAGGAGAAGAGCTGAATCATGCTTCCTGACAAAACCTCTAAAAGAGTGTGTGAAAGGCAAGTGATGTGGATATTGGGGAGATGGGCAGAATATTGAACCACAATTGTCTAAGTCCTAATCCGTGGAAGCTGTCAATGTTACCTTTCATTCCAAAAGAGACTTTGCAGATATTTTTTTTTTTTTATCATCAAAAGATATTTTTAATGGTCTACCATCTGACATCAGCNACTTTGCAGATATTTTTAAGACTAGAAACTTAGGACCTTGGGATGGTGATATTAACTTGCAACATTATGCATTAACCAAGTAAACCCAATGTAATCATACTCTTGGGCTTCCCTGGTGGTTCAGATGGTAAAAAATCTGCTACAGTGCAGGAGCCCCAGGTTCGATCCCTGGGTCAGAAAGATCCCCTGGAGAAGGGAATGGTAACCCACCCCAGTATTCTTGCCTGGAGAATTCTATGGACAAGAGAACCTGGTGGGCTACAGTCCATGGGGTCACAAAGGGTCAGACATGACTGAGAAAGTCAACATGCATACTGGAATTCTCTTTTTGACTGTGTTTAGAGGGAGATGAGACATGGAAGAAAGGTCAGAGGAGAGAATGTTGTCTGAAGAAGAAGAAAGAGGGCTCTGAGACAAGGAATGAGCCACGCTGAACCCAAAAAAGGCTGGGAAAGGAGTCCTCCCCAGACCCTTCAGGAGGAACTCAGCCCTGTGGACACTGGGATGTTGGTCCACAGAGACCCTCGTCAGACTCCTAGAATACAGAGCTGAACGGAGTAAGTCTGTGCCTTCATTACAACATCAACAGGATCTCCAGACTGTACTATCACAGGGAACAGAGGAAAGAGCCCTGCTTTCACGTGGAAACTGAGAAACGGCTCTGCCAGGAAACACTGCTGGGAAGAAAAGACCAGAATCTCAGCGGCTGCAGGAGGAAGTGAAAGCACCTCGTCTTCACGTCTGCTGAAAAGTCAGCCTCAATAGGAGGAAGCCTCCTACTCTGGTCCTTTCAGCATCTCTCGCTCAGGGCTCAGACCCCCGTACTCCAAGGTTCCACCCAACCCTCAGACTGGACAGTGTGCAGCGCAGACCTGAGCAGATGACCCCCGAGTCCTGCTTGTGTCTGCAGTCGTGCCACCCCCAGCCTCGGGAAGGGCACGTCCACACGTGGGACTCATTTCCAGCACAGTTCAGGTCATCCAGCAGACCCCATGGCATTGCGGGCGTCTCCACAGCCCAGCTGCCTGCACACCACGCGGGCATCGTCCAGGTCCCAGCCGCCATCACAGATGGTGCCCCAGGAGCCCTGGTCAAGGATCTCCACTCTCCCGGCACAGGGACCGGCTCTGTCCACCAGGCGGACGTCTCTGTCTGTTGTCTGAGGAGAGAGAAATGAGACGATGGTGCATTGACCTAGGGAATGAGAAGGGTCTTCTGTCCTGTGGGACCCTCACCTGAGCAGTAGGGGGCGCCCTCCTCTGAGGCCGCAGAGCCTGCTGGTTCAGACAGGAAGTCGTTGCACTGGGGCAGCACTTGGGTCTGATTTCCTGCAGAAACAGCAATGATCAGAAGGCTGGGAGGGTTGGAAGTTTTTAAACATATCCACAAAATCTTTACTGTCATATCCACTGAGAATTCATATCTATGACTCCTTCCCTTGAAGCTCTGCGGACCTTTGTGAATTCCTATTGAGTGACTTCACTTTCACTTTTCACTTTCATGCATTGGAGAAGGAAATGGTAACCCACTCCAGTGTTCTTGGCTGGAGAATCCCAGGGACGGGGGAGCCTGATGGGCTGCCGTCTGTGGAGTCGCACAGAGTCGGACACGACTGAAGCGACTTAGCAGCAGCAGCAGCAGCAGTAAGCAATAGAAGGGAGTGAAAGTAACATTGCTTAACTCTCAGCAGTAGGTCTGAAAACTCAGGCAGCTTCCTGTGTAATCACTTGGGACTTTGCTTTAGGGCAAGTCTACCTTGTTGAGACTCATGTGCAGGTCTCTGGGCACCCAGTTCAACCCAGCTGCCAGGCTTGTCCATGAACCATCCTGCATCCCCAGCCCAGGTGTCTCCTCAGATGATGTCAGCCCCAGCTGATACTGGGCTACAACCTGATAAGACTCCAAGACAATACAAATCAGAGCACATCCCTAATTCTTTTCATGCAGGAAATCATGAGAAAAGATTAAAAGGAGTTTTAAGCTGGTAAGTTTTGAGGGAAATTTTGTTATGCAGCAATAGTAACTAAACACTTAAACTTACTATATCACTAAAAATTTATGAAGATAAATGAAGTGTGTGTATTGTATTCAAAAGGACTTGTATATGCATATGCATAGCATCTTTATCCATAATGATTCAAATTTGGGATGCCACCTAAAACTGGTGACATTGCTTTTGGGACAAAGTAACAGGCAGAAGCTAGATGGGGTGGAGGAGATTATTAGCAGAAACCTGATGGGCTTGGGCAGTGCTGTTGATGAGGACTCAAAGGAAGTGAGGAAATACCACTGGGGCTGAAGGGAAAATGCACGGTGATCTGTTTTATGAAGAAAAAAAAATGGTCGCTTTAAGTGACTAGATTTTAAAGTCATTTTGTTTCGTGGGAACAATAACTAGAAAACACTCTCAGCCTCAATAACTCAGTAGTGAAGCAGTAAAACCAATCAATAAATATTTAGAAGATGTGAACAGTGTGATTACAAAATGGAGTATGTCCTGCCGCATCAGTAAACAGGAATGTCACAGCCATCAGCAATTGGGGGCCTCCAAATGTGAATCTCTGAGCCTGGAGGGCACCACAAAGGAAGCCCCAAAGGGAGAATAATGCCTGTGATCCAGCAGCTGTCAGCTGCCTCGACTCCCCACAGTGAGCAGTGAGCAGAGAACTAAGGATGCAATAAAATCAAGAAGCTGGATCCTGGCCCCGGATAGCTGAGATGCATATAAAAAGAATGAGTTCAGTGAGCCTGGCTGCTTGCATCTTCCCATGTACAGAAGAGTGATAAGTTATCTGGTTTTCCTTAAGAACAATCATCTTTGATGTTCAGACTACCCACCTCTTTTGTTGCAACTTCGATATAACCTGACTCCTTCCCCACCTCCTTGGAGCAGTTTCTCAAGGCTGCTTGACATGCTGTCCCCCAGGCTCAAAGTCTTGAGAATTCCCACCAAATAGAACATAACTCTGAACTTCTAGGTTATAGCTATTTTTTTTTTAGGTTGTGACTATTTTTTAAGCTAACACATTTAATAAACATACATCTCAAAATTACAGAATACACTTTATTCCAAGCACTTACAGGCCATTTACTATACAAAAAGTCAGATCCAAAAAAAATTTTAAGGACTAAATCATTTTTTTTAATATTTTTTTTACTAAAGTAGAATTAAGCTAAAACAGAAGACAGATAGTAAAACCTTCTTTCCTGAGGTATATTCACACAACAAAATATATTGAGCATATTTTCATAAGTTTTGACAATCACATGTGCCAGTGTAACCACTACCACAATTAAAATTCAGCATAGATAGGATTACCCCAAAAGTTCCTACATGCCTTTTGCAACCAATAAAAGCCCAACAAACGCAGACCCAGGCAAATACTGATCCATCTTCTATCACAGTGTTACCAAATCCAAGCTCACTCTGCTCACCACACAACAGAACAGTGAATCCAAGAGACAAGCGGTTGAGACAAGGAAGAGACTTTAACCGGGAAGACAGTTGCCGGGGGTGGGGGGTGGCGGGGGGAGCAAGGAGTGTAAAACTAGCACCTCAAAATAAGCATCTTGTCAGGGCCGGGTTGTCAGGTTCTTTTATGGATCAGAGATGAAGGAGAGGTGAGGAAACAAAGTAAAAAGACTATTCAACCTTTGCAAATGTCCCCTACAATGGCTGTCCTCAGGCAGGAGGATGTATTAGTTTCATTTCCTTCAGTTCAGTTCAGTTTAGTCTATCAGTCATGTCCAACTCTTTGTGACCCCGTGGACTGCAGCACACTGGGCCTCCCTGTTTATCACCAATTCCTGGAGTTTACTCAAACTCATGTCCATTGAGTTGGTGATACCATCCAACCATCTCATCTTCTGTCGTCTCCTCCTCCCACCTTCAGTCTTTCTCAGCATCAGGGTCTTTACCAATAAGTCAGTTCTTCGCATCAGGTGGTCAAAGTATTGGAGTTTTAGCTTTAGCATCAGTCCAATGAATACTCATTGGAAGGACTGATTTCCTTTAGGATGAACTGGTTGGATCTTCTTGCAGTCCAAGGGACTCTCAAGAGCCTTCTCCAACACTACAGTTCAAAAGCATCAATTCTTCAAGGCTCAGCTTTCTTTATAGTCCAACTCTCACAACCATACATGACTACTGGATAAACCATAGCTTTGACTAGACAGATCTTTGTTGGCAAAGTAATGTCTCTGTTTTTTTATATGCTGTTTATGTTGGTCATAACTTTTCTTCCAAGGAGCAGGCAGCTTCTAATTTCATGGCTGCAGTCACCATCTGCAGTGATTTTGGAGCCCCCCAAAATAAAGTCTGTCACTGTTTCCATTGTTTCCCCATCTATTTGCCAGGAAGTGATGGGACCAGATGCCATGATCTTAGTTTTCTGAATGTTGAGTTTTAAGCCAACTTTTTCCCTCTCCTCTTTCACTTTCATCAAGAGGCTCTTTAGTTCTTCTTCACTTTCTGCCGTAAGGATGGTGTCATCTCCATATCTGAAGTTATTGATATTTCTCCCAGCCATCTTGATTCCAGTTTGTGCTTCATCCAGCCCAGCGTTTCTTCACAGGTAGACAACTCAGGTTATCTCCCTGAGGCAGGCCATCATATAGGTTTACAATAACAAAAAAGAGTTAAAGTCACAGAAGAAGATTCAATGTAAATTTAAAACTAACCCTTCCAGGTTACAACAATAGATTAGTTGTGTTTTCTAGGATTTAATAAAACCATGCAATAGGTAATCCCTTTCACATGGCTTCTTTCAGTTAGCACGCACTGAAATTTTCTGTGTAGCTGGATTTATGAGTAGTTTATTCTTTGTATTGTTTAAACCTTCACATTGTTGAATATGCCATAATTTGTTTTCCATTCTTTCTCTAAAGAAAATTAGAGTGGTATATTATTCTTTTAAATAAAAATATTCTGACTCTTCTAGCTTAAATTTTTTATGGACATATCTTTTCATTCCTCTTGGGTAATAGAAATTTTGAGTAACATAAAGTTGTCTAAGAGCCGTTTTCTTGTACATTATTGTCATCAGTATATGAAGGTTCTAGTGGATCAGTATCCTTCTCCAAACTCGGAATTGTCAGTCTCCTTAACTCAAGTCATTCTAGTTTGTGAATTTATAGCTCATGCTTTAATTTGAATTTCCTTAATAACTAGTGATATTGAGTATCTTTTCATTTATTTATTGGCCATTTGTATATCATCTCTGGGGAGTTGTCTTTCTTAACCTTTTGCCCACATTTAACTGGGTATTTCTTATTTTTCTTTTATAAATTTTTCACTTACTCAGGATACAAGTCCTTCGTTAGACATATTTATTGCAATTAATTTCTTCCTATCAGTGGAATGCCTTTTCATTTTCTTGATGTTTCCTTTTAAAAAGAAAAATATTTTACTTTTGATGAAAATCACTTCTCATTTTTTAACAATTAATGCCTTCTCCAGGATCATGATAGTTGTTCTTATATTTTCTACTACAAGTTTTATAATTGAATTTTTATGGGAATAACCATTTATTGCAGTTACTTTGATGGATTGGGGGTTTTCTGTAGAGTGAAGATGGGGGAATGGGACTTAACAATGTGAAATAAGTATAACAGTTCATTTTCTCCCATGCAGATATTCAGTTAGCAGATTATTTTTTGAAGATATTATATTTTCCCCTTTGAAATATCTCTGTGTCTTTGTAGAATTTCAACTTATATATGGATTTGGATCTCTATTGCTGAACTTTTATGTTCTGTTGATATATTTAGCTATCCTTTTTCAATGACCACATTGCTCTGGATACATTGCAGGAAACTTGAAGTTAGTTTGCTTCTATTTTTGCCCTTCTTTTTCAAAATTGTTTTGTCCATTCTAGTTCCTTCACATTTAAGCATATAATTTAGGATTGAGTTATAAAGTTCTACAAAAACATTGCTTGGATTTTGATTAGGATTAGATTGATCATATAGATCAGCTGAAGCGAATTGACAACCCTCTTATATTTTCAAATCCATGAACCTGGTATACATCTTTCTTTTCTCAGATGCTCTGTGACTTTCAATGTAAAGTCCTTTAGATATTTTCTTAAGCTTCTTCCTACATATTTAACAGTCTTCATACTATGATAAAGGGAGTCGGATGACTGAGATGGTAAAGAGTCTGCCTGCAATGCAGGAGACCTGGTTCAATCCCTGGGTTAGGAAGATGCCTGGAGAAGGAAATGGCAACCCACTCCAGTACTCTTGCCTGGAAAATCCCATGGACAGAGGATCCTGGTAGACTACAGTAGATGGGGTCACAAAGAGTCGGACATGACTGAGTGACTTCACTTTTTTATACTATGATAAGTGGAATTTTCCCAAATTTTCCCTATATTTTGCTACTATTAAAAAAAATACCACTTATGTTTGCTTTATGCTTCATTGATCATTCGTGAAGACAGTCTGTGTATGTGGATAAACTGTATATAAGTCATCAATCTGCAGCCCTAAGAAATATGAACAAGCTAGTCCTGCATGTGACCAGTGGAGTTTCAAATTTTAAACAGCATGTTATATTCATTTAGTTATTCCACTTTATTCAGTAATTTTTCTGCTACTTCTATGATTCTTCATCTTTGATTTTTCACAGTTTAATTATAGTGTTTCTGAGAGAAGGTCTTTTGCGTCCAGATTGTAGGGTGACCTATTAGTGTTATCAACTTGAATTTTCAAGCCTCTCCCCAAGTTAGAAAAGTTCACAGCTATTATTATTTAAATACACTTTCTCCCACCCTCTCTCTCTCTTCTTCTAGACCCCCAATTACTTTAATAATATTTGTATGTCAGATGGAGACCCATTAATCACATAGGATATCTTTGTTCTTTTTTACTCATTCCATTAGTTCTCCACTGACTGATTATTTCAAAGGTTATATCCTGTAGCCAATGATTCTCTCTTGAATTTGATCTGCTCTGTTGTAGATGCTCTCTATTGCATTTTTTCCCATTTCATTTATTAAATTCTTCAGGACCAGAATTTCTATTTCATTCTTTTTATAACTTCTCTTTATTAAATTTCTCATTTTGTTCATCTATTATTTCCCTGACTTATTGAATTGTCTTTCTGTCTTTTCTTGTAGTTCATTCAGTTTCCTCAAAACAGCTATGTTGGATTCTTTATGAGCTGGATCACAAAGTTCCATGTCAGTGACATGTGTATCTTTGTCAGTTTTGCAAAGTTACTCTTCGTTGATGACATCTTTCCTTGATTCTTCAAGTTCCTTGCAATTTTCCCCTGCTGCTTTTGCTTTAGATGTAGAAGACACCCCATCAAATCTTTACTAATTACCTTAAGGGAGTGTGTACTCTTCTCTGACCCTATATAGACTCACTTGCTCTACATTTCTTGTTCCTTCTTGTAACAGAAACAAGCTTTTATGCCTTGTCTGGTGCTTACAACTCACCAGGCAGTTGGAAACCTCTCTTCTGTTTTGCAGAATGTTGTGCTACATCTCAAGTCTATGGTTACCTCCTTGCCCACAGACTCTAGTCTATTTTTTCAAGATCACTCCATGTACTGGAATTTGCTCTCATTTCCACACTTGGGAACATACAAAAGCAGCTGTCAGGACGGTGACAGTAAGTATGAGTTTAGTACTCAGGGAATTCTACTATCCACAGGCCTAGGGAGGGAGACTTTTGTTGACATTCTCCTAGAGGCTTGTGGATGGGCTTCCTGCTCAAGCCCTGAGCATAGTCAGTACTAAGTTGCATCCCTTTTACTCCCTTTGCCATTTTTAAGGAACTTTCATGTTTCCTCTTTGCCCACAGTCAAGGAGGTTCAACCCCAGAACTCTGGGTTTTGCTGGAGAGAAATTGGTCTCCCCAGCAGTACTGAGTGGGCACTAGCTCACTGTTCTCCTTTTCCCCCACTGGAGAGGCCCCACTGGATATTTCAAGCTTATGCTATGTCACCTTGGAGTGAGGGGCAACACTGGAAAAATTCTTTGATCCTCTCCAATCATTCAAACTTTTATTTTGGCTTCAACAGAGTACTGAAATCTCCCTTCAGGAATCCTGGACTTCTAACAATTTTCCTAGGTGTCTAACCAAGTCAGCACTCACCAGGTTTTTCCAGATTTTGCATGACCATAGCCCAGGGGGTTGGGACAGGTTCACTAGCTTCTGCTGAGTCCAATCTGTACCAACGTCTATCTGCCTATTACTGGATGCCCAGGTGGGTGATCATCCTCATATTGGATCCCACAACTTTCACAGAAGCTCTTTTAATCATGGATGTATGGTTAATTACTTGTTATAGAGAGAAACAAATAGGAGGGATATCTTATACCATCATGATACTGACATCATTTCCTCTTTACCAAGACTTAAACATTTAGCTAAAGTGAAAATTATTTGAATAGTACCAGTTTAAATGACACAAGAACCAACAGAAAATCTGAATAACTCTGATTTATTTAAAAATGTAGAATTTGTGTTTAAATTTTCCTACTATGAAACCAAAAGAAAACAACTTCAGGTTCAGATGTATTTCAGAAAAAAAACAGTTAATAATAACTTATGAAATCAGAATTTCCTGAAATTGAATAATGTCTTTGTACTTAAGAAATACATGCTGAGATACCTGGTAAAGGAATTTGATGGGTATGGTAATTCTCACATGGTTCAGCAGGAAAAAAAAAAAAGAAAGAAAAACCTTGACTGAGATATATACTTATTTCTTATACATTGCTCTCCATGATTATACTTAAATAGCCATGTTTACTTAACAAATGTGTTTCCCTTAATGCTTCTTGCCCCTGATCTGAAAAATGAATGAATAACAATGGAACCTGTATTTCATTGTGAAACTTCAAACTTCTGAAGCCAGTTTTCCCTCACTCTCTGCCCTTGAGGACATTTCACTCCACAAGCATCCTGGGTACCAGTAGCCCTTCTCTCTCTTACCTGAGCAGATCACAGAAGCCGTGTTTCCTCCGTGGGAACAGTCAGGACCACCCAGGGCAAACACAGGGCACTTCCACAGGAAGGACTCATTCCCCAAGCAGTGAAATTGGCCTTTCCAGAGCTGGTCACTTCCTTCTGCTCCTTTTGGGGTGGAGATGGCAACTCCACAGCCGAGCTGATGACAGACAACATTGGCATTGGACAGACTCCAGTGGGGGAGGCACAGAGCACTCTCCATCAGCCAGAAATGTTCATCTCCACCTGCCCCTCACACTGAGAGGAGCTGTTTTTCATGAGCTGAGCTTCTGTGTATGCTGGTTGGAAAAGACAAAATTTCAACTAAATCTCATGTTTTCTCACCTTAACAGAATGTGCAGGGAAGTTAAAGTCCTGATCTGCATCTCACATGAACAGACAACTTGAACAGCTCCACTGTGGTTACAGGTGCCCCCTGGACAGGGCACTCAGGACCAGCGCTCAGGCTCCTCCCCTTTACACCTGAACTCTTCAGCCCATACCCGGCCATCTGACTCTCTGAAGGGCATGTGTCCCAGGACAGACACAGCTTTGCCACATGCCAGCTCTGCACAGATGACCTGCGCAGTGGGGAGTGTGAAGTTCCCATCAGACACTGGGGTCCAGTCTTCTCCAGAACATACTTCTACTCGCCCTGAGCAGGGTCCATCTCCTCCAGCCAGACGCACAAATCCTAAGGGAAAACAACAAACCCAGTAAGTATTCATGATCCTGGCTTGACAATTGGAAACAATATGTCACAGGCAATGATGTGAAAGCTTTTCTTTTCCAGGAGTGGAGCATAAAGAGAGAATTTAAAAGGCACTGTCAGAATTGCATTTTCATGAGTAAGTTTCTGAAAAGAAACCAAGAAGTAGGGTTAGCTTAGAATGACTGAATCCCAAAAATGTATCCTTTGACATTGATTAGAAATATGAATTCCTTATCTAGAGGCCAGGAAACTACAGGGCCCAAGACAGATCATCTGTAATGGCTGAACACCAGGAATGTATATTTTAGCATTGGTTGGAGAAGTATATTTCTCATTTAGGAGCCTGGGACCTATAGAGCCCAAAGATATAATGCATAATATGTGGGCACTCAAACTTGAGTATAGAGACATGAAGAACAGAACTAACCCAGAGCAAAATGGCTATAAGACAGTAGAGACCTACCATCTAGACAAAGTTAGAAAGCTTTCCTAAGACTTGTGTGGCTAATAGTCTGATCAGTTTTCTCCGCCATGAGCCACTCCTCAAGTGGCTTGGAGTAGAGAAAAGCATAAAGGTTGGATCCATGTGTGCATGCCAACCTGTAGATGGATGATGGCCCAAGAGAAGAAATACTAACATAATAACTAATCCATTTTTATGGTACTGAATTTTATTTTTCTGATAATTTTTGATGGCAAAATATTCCAATAATTTCTTAGATGACCTAAATGGGAGAAAAGATGAATCTGTTATGTTAAGTAAACTCAGAGAGTCACAGGAGAGATAAGGGGTGGTCTTAGATATTTCTCTTGAAAACCTGGGATTTGTCAATGAACCTGGAGAGAGTGAGTTCTGAGTTGAAGTTTACATGAGTTTACAAGAGTGTAAGTTTACAGTGAGTTTGCCAAAAAGCTCCTAATACAGATTTTTCGTCTGAGACAGGAATTATAGAAAATGCTAAGGAGTGATATTAATTGATTTTAATTCTATCGTTGTGCTAATTCTGTGTTTATATCTGACATCAGTGAGATGACAAAAACGAAGGTTCCCCAACCCTCATTCTCCCACAGAAACAGTGCCCCCAGCTACATGCCTGCCAACTCCAGACAGAACTGTGAACACAGAAGCTGCTCCCTGATGTGGCACCAACCCTGCACCACCATGGTCCTGGGCAGTCCTGTCTGCCCAGACATCCAGCAGTCACACCATTTGGCATCCCTGACAACAGGATTGTCAACTGTGGACGTGAGTGTGAGTGCAGATTCTAGTGCACCCTGCAACCTAGGCTCTGCCTCACTTTACCACACAAGGGAGGCAATCCTGCCCGCTTCAGCACCCAGGGGAAGCAACACCCATCCATGCACCTGCCAACAGGGCCACTGACCAGAGACACAACAGCAGCCATGTAACCTGACTCCAGCTTTGGGGACCACAAGACCAGGGGCAGTCCTATCGGTTCAAGGACAAGGCAGTAGATCTTTATTTGTTGAAATCATTCTGTAAATTCTAGAAGTGTCTGCTCCTTCAAATGCACACTCACTAATGCAAGCCTATGCAGATCATGAAGAACCTGGAAGATATGATACCACTTAAGGAAACCAGTAAGTCTCCAGTAACCTACCCTGAAAAAAATGAAAATTTATGAACTGCTTGACAAAAAAAATTTTAAATCATTGTGTCAAACTCAGTGACTGTAAGTGAACACAAACAGACAATCAAGTACCATCAGGAAAAGAGTACATAAACAAATGGCAAAGTTTAATTAAAAAAATAGAAAACACAGTGCTCACTTTGGCAGCACATATACTGAAAAACAGAAAACACAAAAGGAAACCAGATAGAATTTCTGGAATTTAAGGATATAATAACTGAAGTGAAAATTTCAACACAGTGCCTCAAGCAAACTGTATCATGCAAAACCAAGGATCAGCAAACTTTGCTTTGCTAAGTCACGTCAGTAGTGTCCAACTCTGTGCAACCCCATAGACGGCAGCCCACCAGGCTCCCCCTTCCCTGGGATTATCCAGGCAAGAACACTGGAGTGGGTTGCCATTGCCTTCTCCAATGCGTGAAAGTGAAGTTGCTCAGTCGTGTCAGACTCTTAGCAACCCCATGAATGCAGCCCACCAGGCTCCTCCATCCATGGGATTTTCCAGGCAAGAGTACTGGAGTGGAGTGCCATTGCCTTCTCCAAACTTAAGAACACGTTATTTCAAATTGTCTTGTTAGAGGAACAAATCAAGTACTGATGTGAGCCTGGGACCATAAAGAAGGCTGAACATCAAAAAGAACTGATGCTTTTGAGTTGTGGCTCTGGAGAAGACTCTTGAGAGTCCCTCGGACTACAAAGAGATCAAACCAATCAATCCTAAAAGAAATTAGTCCTGAATATTTACTGGAAGGACTGATGCTGAAGATGAAGCTTCAGTACTTTGGCCACCTGATGCTGAAAGTGGACTAACTATAAAAGACCCTGATGCTGGGAAAGATTGAAGGCAAAAGGAGATGGGGTTGGCAGAGGATGAGATGGTTAGATGGCATCACCGACTCAATGGACATGACTCTGAGCAAGCTCAGGGATATAGTGAAGGACAAGGGGGCCTAGCATACTACAATCTGTGGGGTCACAAAGAGTTAGACATGTCTTAGCAACTGAACAACAGTTCTTTCTGGTATAAGACTGCCTAGTAATGCCTGGCATCCAGTCAAAAAACTACTAGACTTCTAAAAAGAAAAATATAACCCGTAACAAAAATTTTAAATGGTAAATCATTAAAAGCAAATTCAGAAATTAAAGAGATGATTGAATTGGCTGACAAGATCTTTAAACCTCTAATATAAATATACCTTGGGTTTTTCTGGTGGCTCAGGAGGTACAGAAGTGAAGTGAAAGTTGCTCACTCATGTACAACTCTTTGCAATCCCATGGACTATATGGCCCATGGAATTCTCTGGACCAGAATACTGGACTAGGTAGCCTTTCCCTTCTCCAGGGGATCTTCCCAACCCAGGGATCAAACCCAGGTCTCCCATATTGGAGGCAGATTCTTTACCAGCTGAGCCACAAGTGAAGCCCAGAATACTGGAATGGGTAGTCTATCCCTTCTCCGGAGGATCTTCCCGACACACGTATCAAACAAGGATCTCCTGCATTACAGGCAGATTCTTTATCAACTGAGCTATCAGGGAAGCCCTCAGAAAGTAAAGAATCTGCCTGCAATGCAGGAGACCTAGGTTCTATCCCTGGGTTGGGAAGATCCCCTGGAGAAAGGAATAGCTATCCACTCCACTATTCTGGCCTGGCAAATCCCAAGGACAGAGGAGCATGGAGGCTACAATCCATGGGGTCACAGAGAGTCAGACAAAAGGTCAGTTTTCATTCTAATCGAAAAGAAAGGCAATGCCAAAGAATGCTCAAATTACCACACAATTGCACTCATCTCACAAGCTAGCAAAGTAATGTGCAAAATTCTCCAAGCTAGGCTTCAACAGTTCGTGAACTGTGAACTTCCAGATGTTCAAGTTGGATTTAGAAAAGGCAGAGGAACAAGAGATCAAATTGCCAACATCCGCTGGATCATTGTAAAAGCAAGAAATTTCCAGAAAAACATCTACTTCTGCCTTGTTGACTATGCCAAAGCCTTTGACTGTGTGGATCACAATAAACTGTGGAAAATTCTGAAAGAGATGGGAATACCAGACCACCTGACCTGCCTCTTGAGAAATCTGTATGTAGGTCAGGAAGCAACAGCTAGAACTAGACATGGAACAACAGACTGGTTCCAAATTGGGAAAGGAGTACGTCAAGGCTGTATATTGTCACTCTGCTTATTTAACTTATTTGCAGAATACATCATGAGAAATGCTGGACTAGATGAAGCACAAGCTGGAATCAAGAATGCCAGGAGAAATATCAATAACCTCAGAAATGCAGATGACACCACCCTTATGGCAGAAAGTGAAGAGGAACTAAAGAGCCTCTTGATGAAAGTGAAAGAAGAGAGTGAAAAAGTTGGCTTAAAGCTCAACATTCAGAAAACTTAGATCATNAGGCTTCAACAGTTCGTGAACTGTGAACTTCCAGATGTTCAAGTTGGATTTAGAAAAGGCAGAGGAACAAGAGATCAAATTGCCAACATCCGCTGGATCATTGAAAAGCAAGAAATTTCCAGAAAAACATCTACTTCTGCCTTGTTGACTATGCCAAAGCCTTTGACTGTGTGGATCACAATAACTGTGGAAAATTCTGAAAGAGATGGGAATACCAGACCACCTGACCTGCCTCTTGAGAAATCTGTATGTAGGTCAGGAAGCAACAGCTAGAACTAGACATGGAACAACAGACTGGTTCCAAATTGGGAAAGGAGTACGTCAAGGCTGTATATTGTCACTCTGCTTATTTAACTTATTTGCAGAATACATCATGAGAAATGCTGGACTAGATGAAGCACAAGCTGGAATCAAGAATGCCAGGAGAAATATCAATAACCTCAGAAATGCAGATGACACCACCCTTATGGCAGAAAGTGAAGAGGAACTAAAGAGCCTCTTGATGAAAGTGAAAGAAGAGAGTGAAAAAGTTGGCTTAAAGCTCAACATTCAGAAAACTTAGATCATGGCATCTGGTCCCATCACTTCATAGCAAATAGATGTGGAAACAGTGACAGACTTTATTTTGGGAGGCTAAAAAATCACTGCAGATGGTGACTGTAGCCATGAAATTAAAAGATGCTTACTCCTTAGAAGAAAAGTAATGACCAACCTAGGCAGCATATTGGGAGAAGGAAATGGTAACCCACTCCAGTATTCTTGTCTAGAGAATCCCTTGGACAGAGGAGCTTGGTGGTCTGCTGTCCATAGGGTCACGCAGAGTTGGACACAAGTGAAGTGACTTAGCAGCAACAGCAGACAGCATATTTAAAAACAGAGACGTTACTTTGCCAACAAAGGTCTGCCTAGTCAAAACTGTGGTTTTTCCAGTAGTCATGTATGGATGTGAGAGTTGGACTATAAAGAAAGCTGAGCACCGAAGAACTGATAATTTTGAACTGTGGTGTTAGAGAAGACACTTGAGAGTCCCTTGGACTGCAAGGAGATCCAACCAGTCCATCCTAAAGGAAATCAGTCCAGATCATTCATTGGAAGGACTGATGCTGAAGCTGAAACTCCAATATTTTGACCACCTGATGCAAAGAACTGACTCATTGGAAGAGAGACCCTGATGCTGAGAAAGACTGAAGGCAGGAGGAGAAACGGATGACAGAGGATGAGATGATTGGATGGTATCACTGACTCAATGGATACAAGCTTGAGTAAGCTGCAGGAGATGATGAAGGACAGGGAGGCCTGGCATGCTTCAATTCATGGGGTTGCAAAGAGTCAGACACAACTAATCGACTGAACAGAACTGAACTGAGAGAGTCAGACACAACTGAGCAACTAACACACACAGTGAGGTATAAAAACAAGTAGAGAAAAAAACTAGAAAAAAATAAGCAAATGGAGCTTCCAAAACAGAAAATACAGTATCTGGAATGAAAAATTTTCTGGATTAACTTAACAAGAGGCTAGACACTGCAGAATAAAAGAACTGGAAATTTGATACATAGCAATTGACTATCCAAATTGAAATAAAGAGAGAAAAAAGGCAGAAAAATATGACTGGAAAATTAGTGGCATGCGGAATAATATCAGACCATGTAATGAGAGGGTAACAGGCAGGAAGGCCAGGGGTCTCCAAACAGAGGAAATAGCCTGCAAGTGTCAGACATTTTTCTCTCTCTTAAGCAGCAGGAGGAAACAAACTAGGGATATATTTTCCTTCTCTATACAAATTTAAAAGGAGGTTTCTCTTAAAATTCTATGTTGCCATAATGACACCTGGTTTCACCTGAAGTTAACCAAGGCCTTTTTCTCATGAAAATGTTTATCTTAAGCTATGCTAATGTACTATGCATTTACCCCAAACTCTGTCTTCAAGTCGGTTCACCTTTTGGCTCAGAACCTACTTGACAAACCAGTATGTTATACTCAGATATTGTTCCTCTAATCCATGTAAATGAAACTATTTGTATGGTCATCTGCCCTTCTTCAAGATTCAAGTTAATCATTTTATGGCCCAAGATGAACCATTTGGTGCCAAGATTATCACAAAATGCATCTTATGGGTGAGGGGCCTGGTACCATTCTGAGTTTTAAGACATTCTTTTCTTTCATTAACAGACTGCTAGCGACTATATAACATTCAGCTGAAGACTAGCAGGGGGGCACTCTTTCTGCCCCCTTCTGATGCCTATGTCAGAAGCTTTCTCTATCTCCTTTATACTTTAATAAAACTTTATTACACAAAAGCTCTGAGTGATCAAGCCTCGCCTCTGGCCTCTGATTGAATTCTTCTCCTCCGGGGGCCAAGAATCCCAGCGCAATGATTCAACAACAACCTTTCAGTAAGATATGTTATTTGGAGATTCAGTATAAGGTATGAGTAGAAAAAATATTTTACAATGATAGATGGAATTTTTCCAAATTTAATGAACCCACTTATAAACCTACTGATCCTAGAGGCTAAACAAATCTCAAGCAAGATGCACATAAACAAAACCACCTAGGGCACTTGATAATATATTGCTGAAACCCACTCATAAACAAAAACAAATCTTAAAAGTAGTCAGGAAAAACTGACATACTGTGTACAAGGGAAAAAATTTAAGGATGTATAATGCAAAAACATCTTTAAAGTACGGGGGTGGGGGCGGTGGGGAATATTAACTTAGAATTCAGACANTCCATCTCAAGAATCTATAAAAATACAGGAAATCAAAACAAAAGAGAAGAGTAAAAACTAACAAAAATCAATGAAATAGGAAGCATACACAAAAATAAAATCAATAAAGTCAATTGGTAAATCCTTTTTGAAAGGATAATAAAACTGATAATCCTCTAGCAAAAAAAAAAAATCAATCAAGAAAAAAAAGGAGAGAATACACAAATTTAATGCCACCATAAATGAAAGGGGAGTTAACATTATAGACCTTTGAATTTGAAGTGTTAGTCACTCAGTCATGTCCGACTCTTTGTGACCCCTTGGACTGTAGCCTGCCAGACTCCTCTGTCCATAAGATTCCCCAGGCAAGAATACTGGAGTGGATTGCCATTCCATTCTCCAGGGAATCTTCCCAAACCAGGGATCGAAGCCAGGTCTCCGGCACTGCAGGCAGATTCTTTATTGGCTGAGCCAGCAGGGAAACTCTTATAGATCTTACCAATATTTAAAAGATATGAGATAGAAACAAAATTTTATCCCAATTTGAAAACTGGTCTGAGTCCTTAAAAACTACTTGAAAATACAACTACCAAAGTTTGATAGCACAAAAATTGGAAAATCTGAGCAGTCCTGTATTTGTTAAAGAAATAGAATCCTTACTACAGAAACGTCTCACAAAGAAAATTGCAGCCTTGAAATGCCAGCTCTTCCATGGAGCTCAGAAACGACTCGCACATCAAAATAAAGGCAGGGAGGGCAGGAAGGAGTGAGAACAGCAAGGAAGTGAAACGCGGAGGCTGTGGTGAATGTGGGAGTTGGCCTGGGTGTTGATTCCCAGCCTCCCTTCCTGCAATCCTTGCATCTTCATCTCCTCACCATTTTGCACTTCAGCACCACAGTCCTCAGTTTGTAAAGGCCCTCCCAGATCTTTCTCCTGAACCTTTTGAAGTCTTCTCTGTATTTCATGCAAGCTCCTCTACATTCTTCTGAGGTCATGTTTCTACTCTGGATTTCTCCTAGACATAGTACTTCACTTCCAACAATCCAGTAAAGGGGATGAAACTCTCACATCCACTTTCCTAAAATTGAGAAGAAGAAGAAACTCCAAGACTTCAGTTTCAGTTAGAGAACTGAACAGACATGCTATTCTCTTCTTCCACTTTGGCCTACCTCCACTCAAACATCACTAAAACATGTTCCTGAAAATATAGAAGGGATAGACCAGAGAGAGAAAACTGATGAAGATATTAGCAGGAAAAAAAAAAAAAACAGAACAGTTCATAAATATGTGAAAGCCTAAAGTAAAACACTGTTAGGGGGTAAAAACTGTTATCAAGGTTTAAATGCCAGAGCATCCTTTTTTTTTTTTTTTTTTTAATTTTTTGAAATTTTTATTTTTAACTTTAGTTTACTTTACATTACTGTATTGCTTTTGCCAAACATTGACATGAATTCACCACAAGTGTACAAGTGTTCCCAAACATGAATCCCTTCCCACCTCCCACCCCATACCATCTCTCTGGGTCCTCTCCTTGCACCAGTCCCAAACATCCTGAATCCTTTTCAAGTGTATCTTAACCAGAAATTAATATCTAGACATTACATGCCTGCATGCTAAGTCACTTCAGTCATGTCCAACTCTTTGAGACCCCATGGACTGTAGCCCACCAGGCTCCTCTGTCCATGGGATTCTCCATGCAAGAATACTAGAGTGGGTTGCCATTTCCTGCTTCAGGGGATCTTCCTGACCCAGGGATCGAACCCACATCTCTTATGTCTCCTGCATTGGCAGGCAGATTCTTTACCACTAGCGCCACCTGGGAAGCCCATCAAGACATCATTTTTCTTAAAATAATAATATTAGAGGCTTCAATATCTCACAAAGTTCAAACATTGCACACTCCATTTTCATTTACAAGCTGATTAATCAAAATAAAGCAGAGACTGCGATAGTGTTTCCACCAGTTTACCTGCAGTTAGAATCATGATTAGGGCATCGTGACAATAAAGAATGTTACTCGAAATGCCAGAAAACAGGTTTTCTTAAAAGAAAATTTTCTTTCTGAAATTCAAATGCCCCTTTAAAATAATTATTTTTAATAATAATAACAGAAGAAAATATTTGCAGTGATGAATAGGTTTATGCACACATCATGATAATGATTTCACAGATGTATACTTACCTCCCTAAGTTTCAAGTTGTATACATTAAATATGTACAGCTTTTTGTATGTCATCAATACTTCAGAGTAACTTAAAAATGAAAGTAATTCTTTTCTTAGGGGGTCTCAACAAGTATCATCAAAGATCTGCTGAGGGTGAGACTAGAAAAATCACTTTTGCAGAGATCATCCCCAAATGAGCTGATTGGCTACAAGCTGCTAGAAACCTACTGCAGATGTTCTCAGGGCTCCCCCTGTCCCACCCACCAGATGGCTGACCATTTTCAAAGACTCAACCACCTACATTAGGAATTCACCGTGATACCTGATTTTCCTCTAGTCCACCTGGTCTAATGGGAATAATGTCTACGGTGTCTCTTCCACCATTGTGGTAACAACTGGAAACATCTCTGGGAGATCCTGTGATGACTCCTCAAGCCCTAGTTTCACTGCTGTCTTCACTGCCTCCACCCTGACACAGGTCAAACACACTTAGCACTGAACACATCTCATGAGTCATTCAAGTCCTCTTAGCCCCGCTGCCCTTAGTACGTGTTTTGCTAGTCATGTTTCCCTGTTGTGTCAACATCCCCACTAATGGGATGTGAGCTCCCCACCCAGGTGACCAGGTGCACCTGTAAGATGACTCTAGCTGCTGCCACAAATCCTCCTTCTGGCCCGGAATGTGATCTAGGGACATTCAAATGAACCAGTGAAATACCCTCATGCTTTTTCCTTGTGTGACTGCACCCTGACCCCAGTGTTGTCACTTGTCACTTGTCCATGTGACTCTTTCTTTTGGCTCTCCGTGCTTTCTTGAGCCAGCTCCCTTGCAGCCTCCCTGATATGGTTCCCTTGTGCCTTTGGTGACTCTGTTTCTCTAAGACCAGAGAGCATAACAAACGATGTGTACCTGCCTGTCTCTTATGTCCTCTCTTGTGGCCAAACCTGACTGGCCATCCCAAAAGAATAAAAAGCAGTTACCAAGATGAAACGGATTCATCATACTTTCATATAAAAGTGCAATTCAGTGGTTGTACTTCTTTGTAAAATTTGACCTCACCTCCCTGCCTCTTATGACACATCATAGAGATGTGAAGAGTCCAACTGTCCACAGGTCTGAAGCCTATACTGTCTAGGGCCAAGCAAGCCCTTACACTCTCTTGAGGACCTAATCATCTAGGAACCACTGCTCCACTGTGGTTCCAACCACTGTGACCAGAGTCTTCCCCCAAAGACACTCTAAAGTCTGTGATCTGATTTTCCCATGATCATTCTGGGAATGAGACTGAGGTCTTTCCTGCTGGATATCCCCTCCCAGACCAGACAGGGCTTACCTAAGCAGACTGCTCCAATATCCTGGTCATGAGACAAGATATGAGTATAGTTTTTAAAATCAGGTTGAACACAGTTATTGATACTCAAAGTTGATTCAGGCTCTGTCCTGTTGCAGGAAAGATAGAAATACTAAATAGTGCCAAGTCTTGGTCCAAAATAAGACCCCCTGGGAGCATCAATGGCAACTCCACATTCCAAGTGTCTGCACAACGTATTTGCATCCTCCAGAAACCAGTACTGAACATACACAGTGCCCCATTCTCCTTGGTGCTTCACTTCCACTCTCCCCTCACAGCTGTGGGCTCCATCCTTTAACCTCAGCTCCAGAGTTGCTAGAGAGACACAGACACAGGACACAGGAGAGATTTTAGGAGACCATGTAGTGGTGTGCTGATAAGTATTCAAAAATGAGTTGTCCGAGAGGAAAAAATTCCTGTGAATAGCATTTCTTGACTTCTATGGTACAAACATTCCTACGGTGGCCAACTCTAAGCCCTCAGTGTGCCATCATTGAACATGGAGCAGGAAGGGAGGTACCAGGTATTTCTCAGGAGCCTGTAGAACCAGCTCCAGGGACACCAGGGAGGACAGGCCTTCAGAGTCTCCGGATGCTGCCCTCCCTGGAGATGTGCCCAAGGCTACTAGGGCCCAGCTTCCCCATCTCAGTTACAGCTCATGGCCTGGGATCCAGGGAAGAACCCTCCCTCTCCTCCCCTGTCCATAGGGAGCATCTCATCCAGCTCAGAAACAGAGGGCTGGGTAACAGGCTCTACAGTGTCCCACTTATTCCTGCCACCTGTGTTCATGTCCTTGTGTAATCGCCACACTCAAATGTACCTAGTAACATGCGTCTAATGAATGAAATTTGATAAAAGCTATGTTACTTAAGGGGCTTGCCTGGCAGCTCAATGTCTAAAAAAAAAATCTGTGTACCAATCAATGTAGGAGATAGGGTTTCGATCCCTGATCTGGGACAATCCCCTGGAGAAGAAATTGGCAACTCACTCCAGTATTCTTGCCTGGAGAACTCCACGGACAGAGGAGCCTGATGGGCTGCACTCCATGGGATCCCAAAGAGTTGGACACGACTTAGTGACTAAACAACAAAAACACTGTCACTTGAGAGATTAGAATTCAAGACGACTCTGGTTTCCCCCTTGCTTCCTGTCTTGCTCTCTGTCTTGCTCTGTTGAAGCCAGTTGCCATGGTATGACCTAATTATGGAGAGACCTGCATGACAAGGACCTGAGGCAGGCCTCTAACCAACAGCCAGCAAGGGACTGAGGCTCTCAGTTAAACAGTCCAGCAAGGTCTGAACGTTGCTGACATCCAGGTGAGTTGGTTTGAGTGGTTGAAACTTCAGATGATTGCACCTTGTGAGACATGATGTGTCAGAGACCCGGGTAAGTCATGTCAATTCCTGCCCACAGAAATCATGTGATGCTAGATGTTTTCTGCTTTCAGCTGCCAAGTTTTGCAGTAATCTGAAGCATATAACTAATGTAGGAGGGCAGGATGCTAAATGAAATAAGGAAAACAAAGGAAAACATTCTTTGATCTCATTTATATGTGGAATCTAAAAAAAAACTAAATTCATAGAAACAGAGGGTAAATTGGTAGTTGCCTAGGCAGGAATGGGGGTGGGAGGAATGAATGATGATCATCAAGTGGCACAAACTTCTACTTATAACATTAAGAAGCTTTGGGGATGGAATGTATGTGTGACTAGTTGTTAATATTGGACTGTTTTCTTGATCATTACTAATAAAGTCAACCTTAAAAGTACTCATAACACACACACAGAAAAAATAATTATATGATGTGATAGATGTGTTAGTAAACTTAATTGTGGTAATCATTCCATAATATATATATTCTTTTTTAATATTTTAATTTTACTAGAGTATAGTTGATTTACAATGTTGTGTTAGTTTCAGGTATACAGCAAAGTGATTTGTTTATATATATGTATAGTCATTCTTTCTTAGATTCTTTTCTTGTATAGATTATCATGGAATCCTGATTAGAGTTCCCCAGGCTACACAGTAGGTTCATGCTGGTTATCTGTCTTACACACAGCAGGGTGCGTGTGTGTTAATCCCAGACTCCTGCTTTATGTCTCTCCCCTACTCCCAGTGTTTCCCCTTTGGCAACCGTTAGTTTGTTTTTGGTATCTATAAGTCTGTTTCTATTTTGTAAATAAGTTCATTTGTATGTTTTTAAAATTAATTTTAATCGGAGTATAGTTGCTTTTCAATGTTGTGTTTCTACTGTACAGCAAAGGGATCAGCCATATGTATACATATATCCCTTCTTCTTTGGATTTCCTTCTTATTTAGATCACCTCAGAGGACTGAGTAGAGTTCCCTGAGTAGGTTCTCATTAGTTATCAATTTTATACAGAGTATCAATAGTGTATATATGTCGATCCCAATCTCCCAGTTCATCCCAGCCCCTTCTCCCCCCACCTCAGTGTCCACACTATGTCTGTGTCTCTGTTTCTGTTTTACAAATAAGATCATCTATTCCATTCTTCTAGATCCCATGTATATGTTTTAATACATGATATTCATTTTTCTTTTTGACTTACTTCACCTGTATGACAGTCTCTGGATCCATCTACATCTCTACAAATGACCCAATTTCACTCCTATTTGTGGTTGAGTAATGTACCACTGTATATATGTGATAGTCATCTTTCTCTGTCTGATTTACTTCACTTAGTAAGATAATCTCCTACACCCATGTTGCAGCAAATGGCATTATTTCATTCTTTTTATAGTGAGTGATATTCCATTGTATAATATCACATCTTCTTTATCCATTTCTCTATTGACTGACATTTAGCTTGCTTCAATGTCTTACCTCTGTAAATAGTGCTGCAATAAACACCAAGATGTGTGTATACTTTCAGATTATGGTTTTCTCTGGATACATGACCAGGAGTGGGACTGCCAGACCAATTGGTAGTCCTGTTCTTAGTTTGTAAAGGCATCTCCATACTGTTCTTCATAGTGGTTGCACCGATTTACATTACCACCAACAGTGTAGAAGAGTTCCCTTTTCTCCACACTCTTTCCAGCATTTATTATTTGTAGATTTTTGATGATGGCGGTTCTGACCAGTGTGCGGTGATACCTCACTGTAGTTTTGATTTTCATTTCTCCAATAATCAGTGACGTTGAGCATATTTTCACCTGTTTTTTGGCCACCTGTATATCTTCCTTGAAGAATGTATATATGTATTTCAAACCATCACACCGTACACCTTACACTTATACCTTATTATATGGTGATTATATCCCAATAAAGCAGGGATATAGACTAAAACTTTTGTGAATGTAAGGGAAAATTGACAGAGGAAAAATGGTAATGGGAGCTTGGAATATATTTCTCAGCCTTTAATACTTGAAATAAGCAATTTAGATAACTTATATATAATTGACATATACTAAATGTTCATGCATTTGAGTTTATATATAAGGCTTTACTGTCATTACTATAAATTCTAAATGAATAACTTCATTTCTAGAATGCATAGTCTCAGTTTAAATTTTGCCTCTTTAGGGACACCTTCTCTGCTTCTCCCAGCTAGATTAAGTAACCCTGCTGATGTCCCAACTGATGGCAGTTATCCAAGTTTATTATAAATTCTTGTTTTGGTGCCCAGCTGCACTAGACTATAAGTTTTATGAGCCAGGGAACTTCATTCATCACTACGGGGGCCTCAGCATCTGGGGAACTGCAAAGGGTATGGATTTCATACCACATGAGTGAATCCTCCTGCCAATGCAGGAGATGTAAGAGATGCAGGTTCTATCCCCGGGCCAGGAAGATACCCTGAAGTAGGAAGTGGCACCCTACTCCAGAAATCTTGCCTGGGAAATCCCATGAACAGAGGAGCCGGGCAGGCTACAGTCCATGGGGTCACAGAGTCAGACACAACTGAGCATCTGAGCACACAAGCCCATTTTTAAATCAATAAACATTTGTGGATGAAAGTCTAAATAAATTCCAAAAAGAACATGTGGAAATGATGTGATTTAGTGCATTTCTCTGTGGCATTAAAATCAGTGAGAAAGAATAAGAAACAATTCAGGTATGATATTGACAAAATAAAATTAGAACTTGACATCATATATAAAATAACTTACACAGTTATTGAGTATTGACATATATTTAAATATATTCACAAAATTATAAGAGTAAGGATAAAATAATTTTCTTAAACTTGATGTGGTAAAGAACTCTCATAACAAGGCTCTGAAAGTAGAAACAAATACAGGAAATTTTTGTTGTTATTCAGTTGCTCAGTCATGTCCGACTCTTGCAACTCCATGGACTGCAGCACACCAGGCTTCCCTGTCTTTCATCATCTCCTGGAGCTTGCTCAAACTCATGTCTATTGAGTCAGTGATGCCAACCAACAGGAAATTTTAATAGGCAATTAATATTATTAGAAACTTCCATGAGGGACTAACCTGGTATCCAGTGCTTAGGACTCCGCACTTCCACTGCAGGGGGTGCAGGTTTAATCCCTGGTTCAGACACTAAGATTCCACGTGCCATATAGTACAAGCCAAAAGGAAAAGAAAAAGAAAATCCCATGAAACTGAAAACAAGGCAAAGATAAAATGAAACAATAGACTGAAAGAAACATCTTCAGCCTATAAATGGAATAATTCAATAAGGACAAGGACATGCACCCAAACTATTTGGGTTCAAGTCTTGTCTCTAAGTGACTTTGCTTTGCCTCAGTGACCTATTTCGGGGGATAAAAAGTATATTCTGCCTTGTACGATTGTTGTGCACTCAAATGAGTTCATGTAAGTGAATGCAGTATAGGTGGTAGTGTAGTTGTAGTAGATAGTAGTCGTAGTAGTATAAAGAGCTTCCATATAAGTCACGAAAATATGATAAACATCACAAGTTGAAAAGAACAAATGTCATGAGAAAATAATTCACAAATAAAGGATTAAATTAGTTAATATACATGAGTTTTTGCTATAAAAACAGGCTAAGGTTTTAAAACTTCCTAAGAAGACAAAGTTGGTGAGATTATGTGGAAGCTAACATTTTCATGGATACAAGAGTTGGACTATAGAGAAAGCTTAGCACCGAAGTGTAAGGTGGGACCCCGGGGCGATAATGGGCCGCCCCTCCTCTCTCCCGCTGACGGGGGAAGTCCCTACGGAAGGAGCCTCCCAGATCCCAGGGATCAATGACAGCACACTTCACCAGCTAAAGCCACCCCACCCCAGCCACGTAGAAGGACCTGTCAGCCTGCGATGCCTCAGCCTGGCGACCTATCTGAACCCCCGTCCATTAATCGTACCTTTTTCGGTGATCTAGCCTGACCGTCCCTCGCAGCGAACATATATAAACCACCCCCAACACGGTCTGGTTGTGGACTTCTTCGACGTGCCTTGTTCCGGTCCGGGAACCCCGCCCGGTAGTGCTTGCCATTAAAAGCTTGTTAGACACTCTTTTGGTGTCCTGGTTGTCTTTTACCTAACACGAAGAATTGATGCTTTTGATCTGTGGTTTTGGAGAAGACACTTGAGAGTCTCTTGGACTGCAAGGAGATCTAACCAGTCCATCCTAAAGGAAATCAGTCCTGAGCATTCATTGGAAGGACTGATGCTGAAGCTGAAACTCCAATACTTTGACCACCTGATGTGAAGAGCCGACTCACTGGAAAAGACCTTGGTGTTGGAAAAGATTGAAGGCAGGAAGAAAGAGAAGGGGACGACAGAGGACGAGATGGTTGGATGGCATCACCAACTCAATGGACATGAGTTTGAGCAAGCTCTGGGAGTTAGTGAAGGACAGGGAAGCCTGGTGTGCTGCAAGTCCATGGGATTGCAAAGAATCAGACAGGACTGAGCAACTGAACAATCACAATATTGTAATGGCTTCTGCCACACATCAACATGAATCAGCCATAAGTATACATGTATCTCTTCCCTCTTAAAACTTCCTCCCACCTCCCTCCCCATCCCACCCCTCTAGGTTGTCACAGTGCACCGGCTTTGGGTTCACTGTGTCATACAGCAAATTCCCACTGGCTACCTACTTTATATATGGTAATGTATATGTTTCAATGTTATTCTCTCAAATCATCCCACCTTCTCTCTCCACCACTGTGAACATAAATCTGTTCTCTATGTCTGCATCTCCACTGCTGGCCTGTAGATAAGTTCATCAATATCATCTTTATAGATTCCATATATATATTCATTAATATATAATAGTTGTCTTTTTCTTTCTGACTTACTTCACTTTGTATAGAAAGCTCTATGTTCTTCTGCCTCATTAGAACTGACTTAAGTACATACTTTTTATAGCTGTGGAATATTCCATTGTGTATATGTATCACAACTTCTTTATCCATTTACCTGTTGATGGACATCTAGGTTGCTTCCATGTCCTAGCTATTGTAAATAGTGTTGCAGTGAACATTGGGGTACATGTGTCTTTTTCAATTATGGTTTTCTCACAGTATTTCCCCAGTAATGGGATTGCTGGGTCACATGGTAGTTTTATTCCTGGTATCTTATGGCATCTCCACACTGTTTTCCATAGTGGCTGTATCCATTTGCATCCCCACCAACAGTCCAAGAGGGCTCCCTTTTCTCCACACCCTCTCCAGCATTTATTACTTGTGGACTTTTTGATGACTGCAGTTCTGACCAATGTGAGATGATACCTCATTGCAGACCAATGGAACAAGATAGAAAGCCTGGAGATAAATCCATGAAGATCATGGCATCCAGTCCCATCACTTCATGGGAAATAGATGGGAAAATAGTGCAAACAGTGTCAGACTTTATTTTTTGGGGCTCCAAAATCACTGCAGATGGTGACTGCAGCCATGAAATTAAAAGACGCTTACTCCTTGGAAGAAAAGTTATGACCAACCTAGATAGCATATTCAAAAGCAGAGACATTACTTTGCTGACTAAGGTCCATCTTGTCAAGTCTATGGTTTTTCCTGTGGTCATGTATGGATGTGAGAGTTGGACTATGAATAAGGCTGAGTGCCGAAGAATTGATGCTTTTGAACTGTGGTGTTGGAGAAGACTCTTGAGAGTCCCTTGGACTGCAAGGAGATCCAACCAGTCCATTCTGAAGGAGATCAGCCCTGGGATTTGTTTGGAAGGAATGATGCTAAAGCTGAAACTCCAGTACTTAGGTGAAGAGTTGACTCATTGGAAAAGACTCTGATGCTAGGAGGGATTGGGGGCAGGAGGAGAAGGGGATGACAGAGGATGAGATAGCTGGATGGCATCAATGACTCGATGGGCATGAGTCTGAGTGAACTCTGGGAGTTGGTGATGGACAGGGAGGCCTGGCATGCTGCGATTCATGGGATCGCAAAGAGTCGGACACTACTGAGCGACTGAACTGAACTGAACTGATGGGCACCTTATCTTTGAAAAAGGAGGCAAAAATGTACAATGAAGAAAGACAGTCCCTTCAATAAGTGGTGCTGGGAAATCTGAAATTAGAATACTTCTTAACACTGTACACAAAATAAACACAAAATGGATTAAAGACCTAAATGTAAGGCCAGAAACTATAAAACTCATAGAGGAAAACATAGGCAGAGCACACTTTGACATAAACCACAGAAAGATCCTCTATGACACACCTCCTAGAGTAATGGAAATAAAAATAAGCAAATGGGGCATAATTAAACTTAAAAGATTTTGCACAATGAAGAAAACTATTAATGTAAGTAAGGTGAAAAGACAACCCTCAGAATGGGAGAAAATAATAGCAAATGAAACAACGACAAAGAACTAATCTCCAAAATATACAGGCAGCTCATGAAGTACAATACCAGAAAAAAAAAAACAGAATCAAAAAGTAGGCAGAAGACTTAAAGAGACATTTCTCCAAAGAAGACATACAGATGGCTAATAAACACGTGAAAAGATGCTCAACATCGCTCATTATTAGAGAAATGCAAATCAAAACTCCACTTTTAGTATATGATTAAGAGAAACAATTATAGATGGTCCTTACTTAAATGTAAAGAAGTACAGAGCAACTTTTTTCATAATGGCAAAAACACTGAAAACAACTAAATTTCCAATAGAGATGGTTAGGTGAGTATATTGCATTTCAGTCATATAATGAATTAACTGGAGGCAATTAAAAATTTCAATAGTATTTCTATGATATCTTGTATTTTTAAATTCTGCAATAAAACATTTTAGTGTGTAAAAGAACAGGTAATGATATAGAAAAATGTCCAAAATATATTACTGATAGTAGAAACAGTTTACAAAATAATATATATTGATACTAAATTATTTAATACTGAGGGTTTAAGCTTTTGTGTCTAATGGCATAAATTGCATCTGCAGGATAATTTTATGCCTATATCCAACATGAATTTCAACAGACTTCTATAATGTGTGCCCAGCTCAGAAATCATTAGATGCTCAGAAAAGCTAAGACTATCATATTAAAAGGAGCAAGTCTAATGTTGTATGAAGTAGAAGACTAAAATTTTAGTAGGATAACTCTAAATGGTATTGTTTCAAAGAAAATGAAGAGTGCTTGCTTTGGTGAAACACTCTTGCTTCTTAAAAAGCTACTGAGGAAATGGTCTACAGTTTGCCTAGTAAGGGCAGAGAGCTTGTATCAGAACACCCATTATCTACCTCCTCATGGAACCAAAACCCACCTCTGCCCACCAGAGGCCCTCAGAAGGAGACTGTTGAGCATCTGCTCAGCACTCAAGGAGCAGATACAAGAAGAGAGGGGGCTTCCTGAGGAGAGCTGTGGACTGGAGGCTGAGGTCTAGGGGACAACAGTGAGCTCTGAGACGAGACAGAGTGGCACTGAGTTTCAGTGGACCAGCACCCACATCTGAGAGCCGCCTCCTCCAGGCTGGAGACCAGATTCTCCGAAACCCCATCCCTGACTCCCGCCGTCCTCTCACTCAGGGAAACCAGCTCCAGGGAGGGACAGGAGAGGGCACAAGACAGAAAGGGCTCCTACAGAGTCACAGCAGCTCCTGGGAGGGGAAAGGACCGTCCCAGGCCCCCAGCACACCAGGAAACATCACGGGCACCAGGGCAGGGACTCGGGAACTTAGACCCCTGGGGCTGCACATTAACTGATCTCTACGGACAAGAGGTCCCCTCTCCTGGCTGTGGGCTTCTCTGCTCCGTAATGGACACCTGGTAGGAACAGGCGAGGCCAGCAGGCAGAGTCTCTCACAGAGCCCAGTGCTGGGCAGACACTTCAACAAGCAAAGGAGAGCCCAGGGGATGGGGGAGAGGAGCCAGAGAGAGGCAGGCAGGTGCAAAATATCTCTGATCTGGTTACATGCAGCAGCCATGACCCCCAGCCCTGTGGGACCCTGTGTGCTTCACAGACCAACGGACACAGTCCCTGCTCAGCAGCCCAGGTCCTCTAACACAGACAGGCTCCACCCCCCTTACACACACACACACACACACACACTCACACTCACACTCACCCTCACACACTCCTCACTCACCCTCATACACATACTCTCTCTCACACACACACACACACACACATGTGAGTGCAAACACAAGCACAGAGCCTACAGGAGCACAGACAGAGGAAACATGGGGACCCAGGGGCAGTGCTCACACACCAGGCACGTGGAGCGTGTGGGAACAGCCCAGAGTCCCAGCTGGGGTCAGTTGCTGGACCTTCCACACATTGGGAGCCACTGGGACTCCTAGAAGCTCCCTGAGAACAAGGGAGACAGCAGAGGGGACTCAGGCTGACCCAGCTCTGTCCAGACCAAACCTCACTGCTCCGTAAAATCTGCCGCTACGACCAGTGTAGCCTGCACAGGAGACAGACCAGTGTTCACAGTCAGCATGGCTCCTGTTTAGTCAAAATCACTGAGGCTCAGCTCCAGAGCTCCAGACACCTTTCCCTTCACCAAGGGGTCCACTCCCTGCTGTGGACCCAGGACAGAGGGCCAGCTCTTACCTTGACCACCCACCACGGTGCCGAGGAGAAGGACACAGAGTCCCTGCAGGGAGAGGTGTCTGCTCAGAGCCATCCTGACCCCATGTCCTCAAGGTCACTGTCCCAGCTGCAGGATCAGCCTGTGAGGAGTGTCAGGGTGCCAACCGGGGTCTATATAGACCACCCCTTACACCCTCCCTCCTGAGAGCCCATAGCGACACCTCTCACCATTTCAGGCACTATCGGAGGCTGCATCTGCCCCTTTCTGCAGCTCAGACACCAATGAGCTTTTGAATCTTCAAAATGTCCTTATATGAGCAACACGGTCCTTTGACCTTCTGCTTCCGTGGTCCCTGAGAACCAGGTGCCATGACCAGGGTGGCATAGAAAAGTCACATCAAAAAGCATGAGTGATTCTCTCTCCCCTGATCATCTTGGCCGATCCCCACAAAGATCTGGTAGGGTCAGGCTGTGGGATTGGCTGGCCTATGTAGACTATCTCTGGTGGAATCAGGCACTGATATTCCCTGGGACTGAGCTCTGGGTAGAAGCAGAGAACTCCAAGAATGCTTGAAACTCAAGAATAATTATCAGGCCAGCAGAAAAAAAGCATGGGAATTCACAGGTGAGTGTGGAGAGGGGGAGATGGGAACCATCAAGTCAGGGGGATGAACTTGTTGGGCTTTCCCTCCTTCTCAGAATGATCTGGAGACTGGGTCCTGGATCACGTACATGTGTGCCCAGCCATGTCCAGCTCTTTCGAGACTCATGGACTTTGGCCCTCCAGGCTCCTCGGTCCATGGGATTCTCCAGACAAGAATACTGGAGTGGGTCCCATTTCCCCCTTCAGGCGATCTTCCCGACCCAGGGATGGTAACTTCGTCTCATGTGTCTCCTGGATTGTCAGGCAGACTCTTTACAACTGATCACCAGGGAAGCCTATATTCTACATAGGTACAATAAAGGACACAAAAGCACTAACTATTCACTTGTAGAGGATGCACGCGCCTGACAATGTACAACAGACAGGTGAACTACCTTACGTGTTTGGACATGGGAATGCATGTCCACATCTTTCAAAGTTCACAATTTGAAGGTTCATATGTAAGGGATTTACTGTATTAATAGTTAGCTTCATTAATGGTAATAATTTATCAACCATTATCAGAGAGAAAAAGAAAGAAATGAATATGGATATGATGGAAGATGGAAAGGAAAATTCCATATCTTCATTTTTATGTAATTAATCTAATGGTAAAGAACTCACCGACCAATGCAGGAGACTCAAGAGACATGGGTTCAATCCCTAGGTCAGGAAGATTCCCTGGGTCAGGAAGATCCCCTGGAGGAGGGCATGGAAATCCACTCCTGTATTCTTGCCTGGAGAATCCCATGGACAGAAGCCTGGTGGGCTATGGTCCACAAGGTCACATAGAATTGGACACAACTGAAATGACTTAGCTTGCATGCCCTGTTACCATAAAAATCGTTTAACATAACTTTTGCCACATTCCAGACTATTTACTTGTAACTGATACTCAGAACAGGAATTACTATATTTGCAGAATAGGAATTCATTATTCTTCAGAAATATTACATTTTTTGCCATATTGTCATATAGCACCCGGAAGTCTATCTGTTCTCCTATGAATCACTCAACCTTCTTGAAAAAGGAAAAGGAAAAAATAAACCTCTCTCTTTCACTGCACTCCAGGTCCAGGTTACTGTCTCTCCCAGGAGTGGCGGGGTTGGAGTTTTCCAGGCAGAGGAGACATCTGTGCTGATGGTTCCTTTCAATCTGAGCCCCTGACATTTTCCAGGGCTCACTGCTGGCCCTCCGCTCAAGGAGACATTCTATATAGTCTCTACATAGTTCTCTACATAGTCCTTGGTGGGCGCTAGCCTTCTGAGTCCCAAATACTTAAAAATTAACTTTTACAACAAAAGTCCAAGGTCAAATCATAGTCCACTCCCTATATCAATGCACCTGTCCCACACATGAGGGTTTCAGCTTCTTACATGGATATTGATCAGTAACTAAGTCATGTCTAACTCTTTGCAACCCCATGAACTGCAGCATGCCAGGTTTCCCTGTCCTTCACTATCTCCCAGAGTTTGCTCAAATTCATGTCCATTGAATCAGTGATGCTATCCAACTATCTCATCCTCTACCACCCTCTTCTCCTTCCGCCCTCAGTCTTTCCCAGAATTAGGGTCTTTTTCAATGTGTCAGCTCTTCACATCAGGTCCCAAAGTATTGGAGCTTCAGCTTCAGCATCAGTCCTTCCAGTGAATATTAAGGATTGATCTCCTTTTGGATTGACTGATTTGATCACCTTGCTGTCCAAGGGACTCTTAAGAGTCTTCTCCAGCACAATTCAAAAGCATCAGTTCTTCAAAGCTCAGCCTTCTTTATGATCCAACTCTCACATCTATACATGACTATTGGAAAAACTATAGCTTTGACTACACAGACCTTTGTCAGCAAAACGATGTCTGCTTTTTAGCACATTGTCTAGGTTTGTCATAGCTTTTCTTCAAAGAAGCAAGCATCTTTTAATTTTGTGGCTGCAGTCACCATCCACAATGATTTTGGAGCCCAAGAAAATAAAATCTGTCACTGTTTCCACTTTTTCCCCATATATTTGCCATGAAGTGATGGGACCAGATGCCATGATCTTAGCTTTTTGAATGTTGAGTTTTAAGCCCGCTTTTTCACTCTCTTCTTTCACTTTCATCAAGAAGCTCTTTAGTTCCTCTTTGCTTTCTGCCTTTAGAGTGGTATCATCTGCATATCTGAGGTTGTTGATATTTCTCCCAGCAGTCTTGATTCCAGCTTGTGATTCATCCAGCCTGGCATTTCTCATAATGCACTCTGTATATATGTTAAATAAGCAGGATGACAATATATAGCCTTGATGTACTCCTATCCCAATTTGGAACCAGTCCATTGTTCCATGGACTGGTAAGGTGGTCTGGTATTTCTATCACTTTTTAGAAATTTTCCACAGTTTGTTGTGATTCACACAAAGGTTTTAGCATTGTCAATGAAGCAGAAGTAGATTTTTTTTTAATTCCCTTACTTTTTCTATGATCCAATGGATGTTAGCAATTTGATCTCTGGTTCCTCTGCCCTTTCTAAATCCAGCTTGTACATTTAGAATTTCTCAGTTCATGTACTGTTGAAGCCTAGCTTGAAGGATTTTGAGCATTACCTTGCTCAGCTAATATCAATCGCTATCAGGTTCCACTTTGTAAGTGTGCGGTTTACAGGAATACCACAAGGCAGCAGAGCTGGGAATGACAAATTCCTGGAAGGCAGGGTCAACTAAAATCTAAGTGCATAGTCTTTTTTAAACGATCACAATATTATTTTCATATTTAAACATCTTAGAATGGTCTGTTGATGAAGACATTGGAATTTCATTGTTTGAACTATAAAGAAATAAATTACAATAGAAATATAGATACTAAAGAAATTGATTAGGCAGATTTAAGGATGCACTGATGGTGATAGATGAATATATTGATACATAGATATAGATGTGGGAATGTGGAAACTAATCTAAAATTTGTTTTTGATCAAAACCTGTTTTTGCCCTGTGGTCAGTCTACCATAGAAAATGAGATCATGGGCTTTTGATTTCTTTAGGGTTTTCCAGGGACTATAAGAACAAGAGTTAAAAATTACCAGGGGCCTAAGAGAAAAACAGGCATTCATCCTCAGGCCTTTTGTTGATCCTGACAGGCCTTTCATTTAAAGGTACAGGACAAAACATACCTTACGTCCTAGGAGTGAGACCCCCAAGAGTTGTTCCGGGAAGGTGATTGTCTCGAACAGCTCGAGGAAATAACTTTTCTGAAAAATAGCTGTACAATATGATTGTAAACCAGTAAATCGTCTCGGGCCAATAACTAAGACCTATCACTGAAAAGGTTAAGATTTAACCACCAATCAAAAAGCTGCACTCCAGCTGCACCTGTTTGTGGTTTTTGTGCTTATAAACTGCTCTATAACAGCTCTTCGGGGTTTGTCTCCTCGGGTGGAGATTGAACCCCGGCGCGTCGGCCTAATAAATCCTCTTGCTATTTGCATCGAATCTGCGTCTCGGTGATCTTTGCGACGGCGAAGCCCTGGGCGGAGACCGCAAGGTCTAACATAGACACACAATATGTATATATAAAGGGCTTTTTAGACATGCTAAATCCCTTTCCTTTTATTACATTTCAGCTAGTCACCAAATGAGGTTTCAGGGAGAGAAAGAGATTGTTACAGGAAATAAAGAGAAAGTAGGAGTCATCATTCAACTCTAGCCCTCCAAAATACAATTTGGGAGTCCCAAGAATAAAATACATAATTTAGAAAGATGAAGCATTTGTAAATTTCACATTTTCCCCCTTTGTATATTGAGGGTTTGATTTGGTAGGATTCTGAACACAGCTGTACTATAAGGCATACCTAAAGAAGATACAAAATATAAGTTAAAGGAACTGCCCCAGACAGAAAAGTGAAAGTGAAAGCATTAGTCGCTCAGTCACTTTGCAACCCCATGGACTGTAGCCTACCAGGCTCCTCTGTCCATGGAATTCTCCAGGCAAGAATACTGGAGTGGGCTGCCATTTCCTCCTCCAGGGGATCGTCCAGATCCAGGGATCAAACCCACGTTTCCCAGTATTACAGGTGGATTCTTTACCACTGAGCCCCCTGGAAGCCTGTGCCACCATTGTACTGCTCATGAAACTATCTTGCCATCTGTGCACTGTCATCAATTAAGTTGTGCACTTGCTCATTTTGCTTTATAAGCTGGAATATACTTGGTAAAAGTTCTGTGTCTAATTCAACCCCATATCCCCAGTGTCTGGATGATTTAAAATGCCAAATGATGTCTGTTGAATAAATGAATGAATGATACTGAGAAGTGTTTTACACAAATCATCCCTATTTAAAAAATTGTTTGAAAACATAATTCAACTTGTTGTGAGGGCTTAAAAGCACAATGCAATTTACATCATTTGTTGTAATGACATTTCAATACTATTAAATGGTACAAGCTATGTACAGTTCACTACAGCTTTGACATTTCTGCAATGAATGCAGTAAATTCCAATAACCAGAAACAAAGGTAACTCCATTCTCAGAGCAGTGCTGAGACAGCCAGTTCTAAAACTGTATAGATGCAGCACATATCTGTGTATCCAAATATACAGCTGACAAACCAGAGCTCACTGACAGGTGAAGACCATGAAGTCTCATGTCCTGGTCTTAATCAGATATGGCCAAGAAGGCAGGATGTTGATATATTTACCATTTGTCACATTTTCAATCCAAACCACACATGACTGTAACAGGAAGAAAATGTTGTTTTAAAAAACATTTCGCTCAACAGCTTCTGTACTGAGAAGTGCAGAAGTAAAGAGCAGAGAGAATTCTGTTCTTTGACTTAGAACAACTTTAACTGGCCTGGTGGATTGGAAGGCAGTACAATATGTTACAACAACACTGTAATGTAGCAGTATTATTCCCATTTTGCACACTTGAAAATGGAAGTTTAAGATGCTAAATTAATCTCTTTCCTGGGGAAGGTAATAATTAAGCATCCTTGCATGAGCAGCATTCCCTCAGGACCAATCAGTGACTAAATTACAAAATAGTTTTGACTTAAAAATGATTTATATAACTTTAAAAGGAAATAATTAATTGAGATATTATACCAAACTATTGGAGACCCTCCTCACCATCTGTGTTCCTTACATGAATGGTACCAGGATTAGTAAAAGCTCCTTTACCAAAGACCACTTCATCATAAGGGCATGAAAGAAAGAGCAAGGTCATGAGCTGGCTGAGGTCCAGCCCATCATCCTTGTTCAGCCCTTTGCACTCTATGATCAGCAACATCTAACAAAAACCTTGGCCCTGAATTGACTTCATTCGTTTCTCTACAGGTCCAGCATCAGATGCCCAGAGACCAGACCAGATCAAACCTACTAAATCAAAGACAAGCAGACTTTAAGTAGAGAGCACACAGACCAAGGACCCTTCCCTACTGCCACTGGAGAGTAAGAAACCCCCTTGTCCCAAACACCATCTTGGAAGGATAAATAGTGAAGATGTCTGCTGAAAAATTGATTTCAGCAGGGAGTGTGAACTTAGAATTGGCGAGATAATTATTACCAAAGGAGTCAGAGACACACCAGCCAAAGGAATCACATAGAAAATGCCTTCAAATCCTACTCGGGGAGGGTCAGGTCACGTTGAATTTCTGCACAAAGCTGTACCTCAGAAGCTTCTCCAAGGCAAGAAAAAGCTGACAGCACTGCTACCAAGAGTTGTACTGAAGGATGTGGCATAGACAGTAATGCTCAGCAAATAGTTATTTTTCTAGTCCTCAGTGATTCATTCTGGCCAGTGAAACGTGGGTGGTGTCACCTGTGTCACTTGTAAGTGGAGGCATGAAAAGTCTGAGTGTGACTCCCTAGTGTCTCTCTTTCCTGCCCCATACATTTTTAGCTCGTTTTGTTATGTGCCACTTAATCTCCCAAACCGGATTTCAAGGAGACTGGCTCTGTATTGCCACTCTCTATAATTTAATAGATGCTCAACTAGAAGGCAATGGCACCCCATTCCAGTACTCTTGCCTGGAAAATCCCATGGACGGAGGAGCCTGGTGGGCTGCAGTCCATGGGGTCGCTGAGTTGGACACGACTCAGTGACTTCACTTTCACTTTTCACTTTCATGCATCGGAGAAGGAAATGGCAACCCACTCCAGTGTTGTTGCCTGGAGAATCCCAGGGACGGGGAAGCCTGGTGGGCTGCCGTCTATGGGGTCGCACAGAGTCGGACACGACTGAAGTGACTCAGCAGCAGAAGCAGCAGCAGCAGCAACTAATGTCAGGGGAGCTTCCCTCATAACTCAGTTGGTAAATCATCTGCCTGCCATGCAGGAGACCTGGGTTCAACTCCTGGGTCAGGAAGATCCCCTGGAGAAGGAAATGGCAACCCACTCCAGTATTCTTGCCTGGAGAATCCCACGGACAGAGGAGCCTGACAGGCTACAGTCTATGGGATTGCAAGAGTTGGACACAACTTAGCGACTAAACCACCACCACCACAACTAATGTCTATTGAATCACTGAATGGCACTGTGCTAGACATTTAAAAGGAATTACCTTAAATAAGAAGGAATATTTTTAGGACATTACTTAGGTTATTGCTATTTTCACTTTAAAAATGTGAGATTTCAGGGGCTTCCTGGTGGCTCAGTGGTAAAGAATCCACCTGCCAATGCAGGAGACACAGGCTCTATTCCTGATTGAAAGATCCCACATGCCTTGGAGCAACTAAGCCCGTGCACCACAACTACTGAGCCTGTGCTCTAGAGCCTGTGAGCAGTAACCACTGAGCCCATGAGCTGCAAGTACTGAAGCCCACAAGCCCTACAGCCTGAGCTCTGCAACAAGAGAAGCCTCTGCAATAAGAAGCCGTGAGAGAGCAGCCCTGCTCGCTGCAACTAGAGAACCAGCACAGTGCAAAATAAAAATAAGTAAATAATTATTTTTTTAAAAAATAGGATTTCAGCAATTAATAAGGCAAATTTAATGTTCAAAAACGAGCAGCTTGTTGCTAACATAACAACCAGTTCTGCAAATCTCAGGCTCGAAAGATATACAAGACAAACCGCAATATACCAGAAGGTGGAGGCCATGTGGCTTCTTATTAAGCCTTACCAGATCTGATAGAGGAGACAGGATATTTATATGTGATTTATCATTTGGCTGCTTTTCAAGTAAAAACCACACAGGAACATCACAGGAAGAAAAACTGCAATTAAAAAAGTACTGCAGCCTCATCTATATGACATCAGGAAGAAGATAAGCAGGAAGAGTTCTTTTGCTTAAAAAGGAAAACAGCTTCATTAGTCTTTCACTTTATGAGAGGAGAGCCCTCTGGATCTGATCTCAAAGGATGCCGTAGAACCCAGACAGCTCAACTGCTCTGCACAACCGGTCAGAGGAGGAGCAGGAGGATCAGGCTACAGAAACAGGACATAGTCCTGACAAATTGCTAGGATTTTCCAGGAGACTCAGTGGCCCAAGAAGTCTGGACCTCCCTGATCTGTAACTTATTGCTGTTTTCCCAAGGCAGAAAGAAATTAGTCATTAAAGATGAAATTAAATGCTCATACACACACATGTCACTACATTAATTCAGGTCATGTAGCAGGATGTAGCCTTAACTGTGAGAAGGGAAGGAAAGAAATCAAAGTATGAGAGAGGGCCAGGAAACAGGGGCTTTGAGGCATCCATCCAAGTAAGACTGCAGAGAGAGGCAACCTTATAGGGAAGTTAATAATTAATTAGTTAATTAATTGACTGATTGGCTCTATCGTCTGGATTTCACAGATGTTCATGATCAGATACAGGAAGTTTGGGTTCTTTTTTAAAAAAAAAATGATAACCTGTTTTGAAATCTCATATCCCCTTTTTTATAATTTATTTATTTGGGGTTGTGCTGGGTCTTTGTTGCTACGTGATCACTTTCTCTAGTTGCAGTGAGAACTCTTCATTCTGGTATGCAGGCTTCTCATCACAGTGGCTTCTCTTTGCAGAGCAGAGCCCCTAGGTCACCCAGGCTTCAGCAGTTGTAGCACTCAGGCTCAGTTACCCACGGCATGTGGAATCTCCCCAGACCAGGGATTGAACCTGTGTCACCTGCATTGGCAGGCAAATTCTAATCCTCTGTACCACCAGGAAAGTCCAGTTTGAGTTCTTTATGGCTATGAATTTGCATGACTTTCCAAATTTTAGGAAACAGAGTGGCTGGTAAGGCTTTTCTATATGGACCTTTCCAAAACTGGTAAACTGTAAAATTTATATATAGTAACAAGAAACCAACTTAGCTTACCAAAGCATTCAGTAAAACTACCAAGAATACGCCACCATGCCATCCACACTCTTAGCAGAAAGGTACTTGTGGGGTTTGGGGAAAACAGTCGGGGAGATTTAGCACAAAGAATTATGGGTGCTAAATATCACTATCCAGAGACAAAGAGCTATAAGGACAAAGAAAGAATCAAGATATTGAAACCCAGAAGAGAGTGAATTATAGACTCCAGCTAGAAATCCAGAATCATCTTTTATATGAATTTACCAGAATGACTCCTGCAGGAAGAGAAAGCCCATGGAAATCCTCACATCACACAAAATACATGTTTTAAAGAAAGTGGTATTCCTCAGGTAGAAGGAAGGCAGATGCCTGAATGGTATGGTCAATATGGACAGACTGCAGCTAAAACTGAATCTGCCTCCTCCCACCATAGGACGATGGGCTGAAGCCTGGGTAAACAATACAACCAATGAAGCATCTGTACCAAACCTCATCAATACCAGAAGCTCAAGATTATTTAGAGGATGGTAGAAAAAGTGTCAAGTGAGAAGTAAGAAGAATATAAACTGTGTGTTACAGAAATGGAGTGCTTTAGTCCCTGGAACACAGGTTAATAGTGAAGAACCTCTCTCTGTCCTAGGAGTGCTTCACTGGAAGAAAATGAGGATGTTTGGAGGAGGCTAGGGTGAGGAATCCAACCTGTAGCTTTCTGGAAGCTGCATGGCTTGGGACCAAATCCGTTTCCTGATGCCCTGAGGATTTCTGAATTATTTTCTGGTGAGATTCTCCAGATGCAATCCACTCTGGTCCCCATACTAAGGAGATTTACCATCGTAACACTTTAAGGAGGAGGCCAACACTTCACCTTCCGGTTCTTCAATGATTCTGTCTCACCCATGAAGAGAGGGTCTCTGACCGTAGATGCCCCTTCAGCCATTGTCTCTATTCCCTGATTCTTTTATTTTAATTGAGCTACTGAAGAGAGGGTCTCTGACCCTAGATGCCCCTTCAGCCATTGTCTCTATTCCCTGATTCTTTAATTTTAATTGAGCTACAATTAACATATTATCGTATGTTCATTTCATGTGTACAACATAATCATTTGATATACAGCAGTCTCCCCTTATTCTCAGAAGATACATTCCAAGACCCCCAGAGAATACCTGCCACCATGGACAGTATCAAATCCTATTACAAACTGCTTTTTCCTATACATATCTATATGTGATGAAGTTTAATTTACAAATTAGGCACAGTAAGAGAATATCTGAATTGCAAGCATCATTATTCTTGTGCTGCGGGGCCATTATAAATAACATAAAATGAAAGTCACTCAGTCATATCCGACTCTTTGCGACCCCATCCACTTACACAGCCCATGAGATTCTCCAGGCCAGAATACTGGATTGGGTAGCCTTTCCCTTTCCCAGGGGATCTTCCCAACCCAGGTATTGAACGCAGGTCTCCCTTATTGCAGGCATATTCTTTTCCAGCTGAGCTACAAGGGAAGCCCAAGAACACTGGAGTGGGTGACTTATCCCTTCTCCAGCGGATCTTCCCGACCCAGGAATCAAACCGGAATCTCCTGCAGTGCAGGTGGATTTTTTACCAACTGAGCTATCAGGGAAGCCCTTAAGTAACATAAGGGTTACTTAAACACAAGCACAGCGATGTCCAGACAGTCAGTTTGGTAACTGAGGATGGTTGTTAAGCGATGAGTGGTGAGTAGCACCTACAACTGCGTACACTGAACAAAGGGTTGATTCATACACCAGGTTGGAGGAAGGAAGAAGGTGCAAGATCTCATCACCCTACTCACGACAGTGAACAGTTTGCAACTTATTAATTTATTTATGGGATTTTCCATTTGCTATTTTCTGGTGGTAACTGAACCACCAGAAAGGGAAACTGCAGGTAAGTGGGGATTACTGAATGCATATGTTACAAAATGTTTCGCACCAGTGTGGTTAACATCCATCACACTATAGTTACAGTTTTTTTCTTGTGATGAGAACTTTTGAGATCTACTCTTTTAGCAACTTCCAATACACAACACAGTATCATTCAGTTCCATTCAGTTGCTCAGTCTTGTCTGACTCTTTGCGACCCCATGAATCGCAGGACGCCAGGCCTCCCTGTCCATCACCAACTCCCGGAGTTCACTCAAACTTGTCCATTGAGTTGGTGATGCCATCCAGCCATCTCATCCTCTGTCGTCCCCTTCTCCTCCTGCCCCCAATCCCTCCCAGCATTGGGGTCTTTTCCAATGAGTCAACTCTTCGCATGAGGTGGCCAAAGTATTGGAGTTTCAGCTTTACCATCAGTCCTTCCAATGAACACCCAGGACTGATCTCCTTCAGAATGGACTGGTTGGATCTCCTTGCAGTCCAAGGGACTCTCAAGAGTCTTCTCCAACACCACAGGTCAAAAGCATC
>SJYQ01096324.1:0-30982 GCA_006410935.1 Redunca redunca | reverse complement strand
CCACAGACTCGGCAGGGAGAGTGTTTCCTGGTGTTTGGAAACCTCTCTTCTTAAAGTTCCTTTCCCGGGTCGGCTTTCCCTATCCGGGACGGAGCTCCCTCCCCACCTCCTTTGTCTCTTTTTCCGTCTTTTATATTTTTTCCCTACCTGTTTTTGAAGGCAGTGATCTGCTTTTCTGGGTGCTTGATGTCCTCTGCCAGCATTCAGAAGTTGTTTTGTGGAGTTTGCTCGGCGTTGAAATGTTTTTTTGAGGAATTTGTGAGGGAGAAAGTAATCTCCTCGTCCTAATCCTCCGCCATCTTCCCAGAATTCCCCTCTAATTTTTATATACATATCTATTAAGTATAGACAAGCCATCAAACTTTAACAAGTTACAGACTAGATTAAGTCAGTATTATTTTCTACAACAAGTAACAGTGGTGATTTAAAACTTTTTAATATACCTCAATAGTTTCATCACAGGTTATTTGTGGTAATAATCTTTAAATATCATGAAGTTTTGATAGGCACAGATTAAATAAATGCATTATCTATGCCAAACTCAGCACCTTGATGATACCCAACTCTGCTTAATTATGATGTAACTATCTGAACACAATAGAGTAGGCAGGCAACCAGAAAAAGACATTTAACATACTCTCAGGTTTATCACTTTAACACTACTGTTTAAAATTTGCAAATCTAAATATAGAGGGACACTTAAAAAGCTGTAGGACAACTCCAGTATAAGAACCCCAACAGAGAAATCTGCAAAATCTTAAACTTCAGTTCTTAATCCATTGATAAATATTGTTCAAGGAGCAGCTATTTGGTCTTCAAACATTTTTAAAGGGTTGAAAATATGTTTATCCTTTGCTACACTGTAGCATTTTAAATTAGCAAGCAGGACAGCTTGAATTCATCTTGCCCTTATATGCAGAAGTGTATGTGCATTTTAAGACAACTGAGAATTAAGAGCTAACTTCTAGTCCATGGTGGTAAGTGACTAAAATTGCTGTCCAATCAGTGTTCTCTGGTACCACATACCAAAGTCCTAACAATATGCCATTCATATTGCCAGCACTCATCACTTCTAGGTGGGGAAGAGAACCATGGAAAAAGTAGTCGTAATTTTTTTTTTAAACAGCATAAGAGCTTTAAACACAATTTTGCATCTTCTTGTATTCTATTCTAGAATACTTGGAGCAAAATCTTATTTCAATCAGCTCAATCTATACAAGTTATAAAACACAAACACAGACTAAACCCTATGGTGTACAGAAAATGCACTTTTTAATATTCATTAAATGCAGTACAACCCAAGGAACCCAATGAAGATTACCAAATAAGAAAAACACACACAACATTCTAAATTGTTAAATCATCTTCAGTTCAGTCGCTCAGTCATGTCTGACTCTTTGTGACCACATGAACTACAGCACTCCAGGGCCTCCCTGTCCATCATAAATCCTGGAGTCCACCCAAACCCATGTCCATTGTGTCAGTGATGCCATCCAACCATCTCATCCTCTGTCGCCCCCTTCTCCTCCTGCCCTCAATCTTTCCCAGAATCAGGGTCTTTGCAAATAAGTCAGCTCTCCGCATCAGGTGGCCAAAGTATTGGAGTTCAGCTTCAACATCAGTCCCTCCAATGAACACCCAGGACTGATCTCCTTTAGAATAGACTGGTTGGATCTCCTTGCAGTCCAAGGGACTCGCAAGAGTCTTCTCCAGCACCACAGTTCAAAAGCATCAATTCTTCGGCGCTCAGCTTTCTTCGCAGTCCAACTCTCACATCCATACCTGGCTACTGGAAAAACCATAGCCTTGACTAGATGGACCTTTGTTGGCAAAGTGATGTCTCTGCTTTTTAATATGCTGTCTAGGTTGGTCATAATTTTCCTTCCAAGGAGCAAGTGTCTTTTATTTCATGGCTGCAATCACCATCTGCAGTGATTTTGGAGCCCAGAAAAATAAAGTTAGCCACTGTTTCCCCATCTATTTGCCATGAAGTGATGGGATCAGGTGCCATGATTTTAGTTCTCTAATGTTGAGCTTTAAGCCAACATTTTTAACTCTTCTCTTTCACTTTCATCAAGAGGCTCTTTAGTTCTTCTTCACTTTCTGCCATAGGGCTGCTAAATCAGAGATTGTACAAATTACATGTGCAAGACAAAAAACAATAACAACAAAAAGAAAAAGAAAGAAAAAAAACACAGAAACTAACTTCTCAGTGCATCACACCCACGAGAATAAAATGTATGGCACTTTTACACTTTTACTTTTATATTAACAACTGTCATTTAAGCTGGGAATGACTCCAGACATTAAAGCCATGTTAGAGCAAGAACTAGTCAATTCAAATGTTTACAATGAAACAGATCACCTTTTTTCTTTGTAAAAGCACTGAAAATGTAACACGTGCTAAAAACTCAGTAAAAGTTTTCTCATGTCATTTGCTCCCCATTGTAGTGTCTTAAATTATTCTGTAATTATTCTACCTGTTAACAATAGTCTGAATTTTAAGGTTTGTGTAAACTCTATTATGTTGCTGAAACATACTTGCTCCTGTGAGGTCAGAATATCTTTATGAAAAAAATAATAATAACATAACTGGTTATATAGATCATAGAATAAACCCAAAGAACAAAAATGACATTTTCCAAGCTACGGAGAAAAAAATTAAACCATGATGTGTCGATTTAAAATTTTATCAATATTAACTAACATTTCTATGGTAGATTTTTTTCCTCATAAAATTAAACAGTGCAGAATAGGTTTTGGACTACAGTTAATCACATTTGGTTTTCTTAAAAACAAAACTTTATTTACTATAAACAACTAAAAGGTAACTTTCTTCCTCCACAACACATGTTGACATTAAACTAAAGGCTTTTAAAATATCCACAATTTACAAGAAAAGTACTTTTAAATAGCTGCTGCTGCTGCTGCTGCTGCTGAAAGGTATCAAAATGACCAAAGTTTAGTGTGCAAAGAGTAGATAGAAACAACCCAGAAAAGTGTAGATCATTGTGTTGACTATTTTTGAATAGCCCAAAATAAGCCCCAAAGTTTTTTTACCTTTACAAATGAAAAAAGGTGTCCTTTCCACAGCTTGGGAATATGCATTGTACATTCCTCCCCCCACCCCCACAAGTGTATGAGTAAGATTCTAAAAATGTTGCCAATATTAAGCTCTTCCTACCTCAAGTTCATCAGAGGACAGCAATATTACGGTGGCAGTGGTGCGTCAACTCTCAAAACGTAGTTAAGATTCAACACAAGTTGTCCTGGTTCTTTCATCTGAGAAGAAGCTTTTCAGAAGGAACACCTGCCCTATGCTAACCTCTAGAAGAATGAGGGCTTCTCTTACTAACCAGTAGGCCGCTCTTGTATTTAGATCCTCAGCGCTGCTTCGGCCTTGAGCTTCTCTCAGTCGGAAGTGAGTCTGATAGTCAATGACAGATTTCAGAGTTTCGTGAATTGAAACACAGACTGCGTCTGCGTAAGAGTCCTGACTGGGTTCTCACCAGGAAACAAAGGTCGATCTTCTTCAACTTGAAAATCAAAATATACAGCTCTGTATGTGAAAGTAGAAAATTCTTTGCTGAAGCAAAATTTGTATGTCCCGTTTTTGGAGGCTGTGAAGGTGTAATTATCATACTGTTTCTTCATCTCCTTGTACAAACCATTACCATCAGGATCTTCTAATCGACAATCGACATCACAGTGACCACTAGTGATTACGTGGAACTGGAGGGCGCACTTGGTGCCCTGCGTGATGTCCTCATGGAAACACTGCTTGGCATCGTTAGGCGGCTCGAAGGTACTCTTGGAGGCGCTGCCGGAGCCTGGCACCAGGAACAGCAGCAGCAGGAGCAGCCTACAGTACCAACGGCCCACGGCGGCCACCCAGCACTGCGCGGGGCAACCCCAGGCAGTGGCCTCAATTGAGCTGCAGAGATGCGGGGTTGGGTCTGCACTTGGCTGGGGTGGCACCACGAAGATGCACCGCCAAGATGCTCCAAGCCTCGGAGAGATTCAAGATGCAGAGCGAGTTGCTGGCTGTCGTGGAAGGTACTGCGTGAGCAGGGCCCAGATGCCAGAACAACCTGGGGAGCAAAAGTATAGCCAGCAGAAAAGAGGTGAAAAAAAAGCTATTTTTATTTCTTGATCTGACTTATTACATTAGCATAATGCCCTCAAGGTCCCACCACGTTGTCTCAAATAGCAAGGTTTCCTTTTTCTATGGCTGCATAATATTCCACTCTGTGTGTATGTACACACACATATATATATGTACATGTATATATTGTCCTTCAAATTCTTCCAGTGATGTACACGCAAGCTGTTTCCCTGTCTTGCCTATTAGGAACTATGCTGCAATGAACATGGAGTTGCAACTACCTCTGCAAAATAATAATTTCATTTCCTTTGAATATATGTCAAGAAGTGAGATTGCTGAATCACATGGCAATTCTGCTTTTATTGTTTTGAAGAACCTCCAAACCATTTTCCATAGTGGCTGCAACAGTTTACTTTTTCACCAAAAGTACTTAAGGGGTCCCTTGTCTCCAAATTCTCACCAACATTTACCTCCTAACTTTTTGATGACAGGTATTCTGACAATGTAAAATGATATCTCAGTGTGATTTAACGTATATTTCCCTGATGATTAGTGATGTTGAGCATCCTTTTGTGCATCTCTTGGCTATTCGTATGTCTTTTTCTGGGGGAAAAAAAATGTCTATTCAGATCTTTTAATCAAGTTATCTATTATTTTGCCAGGCAATCGTATTAGCTCCTCCTGTATTTTGGATAATAACCTTTTGTCAGATAATATGGTCTGAAAATATATCCCTCCCTTCCACAGGCTGCCTTTTCATTTTCATTTAAAAGCAGAAGCTTTTTAGCTGGAGTTAGTCCCGCTTGATTTTTGCTTTTGGTGTCATTTTCAGAAAATCGTTGCCAAAACCAATGTTATGGGGTTTTCCTCTATGTTTTCTTTTAGGGTTTTATAGATTCAGATCTTACATTTCAGTCTCTAATATTAATACATTCCAAGTCGATGTGCATGTGTTGAGTAAGATAGGGATCCAATTTTATTCTTTTGCACATGGTTATCCAGTTTTCCCAGTACCTTCTGCTGAAAAGACTATCCTTTCCCCACTGACTATTCTTAGCCTCCTGACTGTAGTGTAATCTATTTCTCCTTTTGGATGTGTTAGTACTTGCTTTTATATTTAGGTGTTCTGATGTTGGATGTATATATATAATGATGATTGATTATCCTTGATAAATTGAACCCTTTATTTTAATATAATAGCCATCTTTGTCTCTTTACAGCTTTTGAATTAAGGTCTATTTTGTCTGATATAAGTATAGGACCTCGGCTCTCTTGGTTTCTATTTTTGTGGAATATCATTTTCCATCTATTTAATGAGCCTATATGTATCCTTAAAAGTGAAGTGACCCTCTTGTAGCAACATATAGCTGGGCTTTGTTTTTTTATTCATTCAGCCACTCTATTTTGATTGGAGAATTGAATCCATTTACATTTAAAATGATTACTGATAGGTAAGGACTGAACTGAACTGAAGGAATTACTAATGCCATCCTATTGTTTTCTTGCCCCCAAATTTTAGTTCCTTGCTTCTTCCTTCCAGGTGCTCTTCCTTTGTGAATTGATGATTTTGGATGATGGTGTGCTTTGATGTGCTTCTCTCTACCTTTTGCATGTCTACTGTAGGTTTTTACTTTTTGGTTTTCAAGAAGCTTACAAAAGACACTTTACAGAGAGAACTGACAGTCAATTTTATTCTGATAGCAACTTAATTTCAATCCTCCACAAAATTTACCCTTTTGCTCATGCTCCTAAATATTATGCTTTTGCTCTCACAACAGAACTTCTTTTTATATTGTGTGTCCACTAACAAATAGCACTTTGAAAGTTATTGTATACAAGAAGCCATTGCCTGTGATTATATGTAAGAATTCACATAATCTTCACAGCAATCCTGCAAGATGGAGCTTTTAACATCCTTATTCTACAGAGAGGAAAACCAAGTTCAAGACTCACCCAAGGTCACCCAGCTAGCAAATGCGGTATTGCGAAGCCAGGCAGTCTGACTCCAGAGTCTATGGTCTGAACCATGACTCCTTCCCTAGAAATCCTGGGTAAATGGTGTGGGAAATAGAAGGTAATCTTGGAGATGGTAGCAAAGCTATTGGGGTCCTACTAAAGTCCTCTGGCGCCATCTGCTGTTGATTCGGGGTTGGCACTAGCAAACGGTCTGGATTCCCTCTAATGGTTTTTTCTTCCTCTTACTGGATCATATACATGTGATGTTTTCTTCTTATGTTTGGATCATTTATTCAAATAAAGAGACGGAGATTAACTGGTTCTCATTTAACCTATGGTGGCTTGAACTGGTTGATTAAACTGGGAAGGATTAAAAGGCAGAAGATGATGATTCCAAAATGAGTTTTCCTCTGTGAGTTTTGGAGCTGATCTGACTTGCGCTTACCTTAACCTGGTCCAAAGAACTTGAAATTACTTTGGCTTTGAGAACCATCAGCATGTAAGAGGACTTCAAATATATAACAGTGGTGGCAGTCATAGTTTTTTCTGCACAGTGGTGGTTCCCAGATGTCGTTAGTGGCATCAGCACATAAATATTTTGAACCGATGAAGCCTGTGGAGCCAAGTTTAGAGGAAAAGTGATCTGAGTTCTGTCCTCCTGAATTTTTTTAAAATTATTGGAAGATGCTATCAAGTTAGATACACATTTATTCAACTTGAGACAAATAATTTCTTTCTTTGTGACATTTGTGATTAAGTTGCCCAGCAGGAACGAGGTGTGAGTGTTCCCAAACTGCTAGGAAATTTTTACTGGAATATTAATAGAATTTGTTGCTGTTGTTCTTTAGTCACTAAGTTGTGTCCGACTCTTTTGCAACCCCATGGACTGTAGCCCACCAGACTCCTTTGTCCATGGGATTCTCTAGGCAAGAATACTGGAGTGGGTCACCAGTTCCTCCTCCAGGGGATCTCCCGACCCAGGGATTGAACACATCTTCTGCATTGGTGGGCGGATTCTTTACCACTGAGCCACCTGGGAAGCCCAAAATAGAACTTAAAGGAGAACAAAAGATACAACTTTCGGTGACAGCCTTTTCTCAAGACAAGGGCCCCACTGCCTTAAAGTGTGGGATAAATGTGTGATTTATTAGAAATCCTAGGACACTCTGTTTAAGTATTTTTTTCCTGAGATTAGGGGCAGGGATTTTCCCCCTGATTGGACTATTTCTTTTCTTTTCTTTGAAACACAGACTCCCTGTAATGGCCAATGTGACCAAACTTTAATAATTTTCATCTATTGTTTGAACAGCTGGGAATTGGTTTCCCTATATGAGTGCCTGGGAACATTGAAAGACAGTGAGCAGAAACCACAATTTCAGGACTGCAAGGGAACTCCAGCCTTTGGACTCAAAAGCAGCATCTGCAGCGGTGATATATTTTTGGAGAAAAGAAATGGGTAAATTGAAAACAGAAACCGAATCACAGATATAGAAAATTAAGATAGGGGTATTGGATTAAGAGATAAAACTACATTGTATGAAATAGAGAAGCAGCAAGGATATTTTGTACAACACAGGGAAATATAGCTATTATTTTGTGATAACTTTTAATAGAGTATAATCTGCAAAAAGATTGAATCACTCTGCTGTACAATATACCTGAAGCTAATAAAAGATTATAAATCAACTATCACTTCAATTTAAATTTTTTTCTGGTGGCATCATGAGCTCAATGGACATGAGTTTGAGCAAATTCCAGGAGATAGTGAAGGACAGGGAGACCTGGCATGCTGCAGTCCATGGAATCACAAAGAGTTGGACACGATTTAATAACTGAACAGCAACAATTTTAAAAAATAAGAAATGATAAATTGAACAAACCCCATTTGTATGTTCTCCACTAAAGGAAAATTTGATCGAGATTCATTTGCCTGTCTCTAGAATATTTTTAAATTTAAAGGCCAAGAAATACCTCAATTGCTATGGATGATATAAGAAAGCCCATTAAGCATTCTACATATATCCTGGAAGAAATCTCAAAGGCTACTGTGGTAGATCATTGTAACACAGTCCTCAAAGAAATCACACTTCCTGAGGATTCACATGTGATAGTAACTGCAATTACTATCTTAAATCTGTATTTATATTTCATCCTTTGTACAAAATTTAGAATACAAACTTGAAATTTAATTGTCTTAAATATTATGTTCTCATAGCTAAAATGTCATTCTTCTGATTAGTTTGGATTTTTTTTTATCTAGCAATGGGTGAATAATATTATTTTTTCTGGAGTTTCTTCTCTGGCAATTATAAAAGACATGTTTAATTTATAATAAATGTTAATTCTACTCATATTTTTTCCAAACTGTCTGACTATATATCTGGGGACAAAAAATGTCATGCTTACTCAAGCACTATTTTTTTCTGAATAGCATCTATTAAACTATTGTGGAGTAAATGAAGCAGCTAAGGTATAATGAAAGTTTACTCATGAGTTTAGCTCATAATAAAAATGAGTTATATTGAAAAACAGAAAAGAACTCACTTCCTGTGTCTACGTCTCTGTAATGTGTCACCGCTTCTCATCAAGAGACAGTCTATTTCTTCACACCCTTGAATCAACATTTCACGTATAATTTTGTAAAATAAGTGATTCGCCTTGACCAGTAAAAGGTGACAGAAGTCAGACTGTGTGAGCCCCAGAGACTTGGTCATAAAAGGTCTTGTAATTCCTATTGGTTCCCTTTTGACACCCTGAACAATCATGGGCCCTGCATGAACTATCAGATGACTGTGGGCAGCCCCATGAAGAGACCCAAGTAAGTACAGCAGAACTATCTGGGCTGCCAACCCCCAGATCATGAGAAATTATCAAGCGCAGAGCACCTGATTTTAGAGGGGTGGGGTGGGTTGGGAGGTGGGAGGGAGGAGACATATTTTAAAAAGAAAAAAAGAAGAAGAAATCAAGCATTGTTGTTGTTTAAAGCCACTAAGTTTGGGGTGTTTTTTTGTTTGTTTTTTGGTTTTTTTTGCAGCAAGAGAAAATTAATATATCTTCCAACAAAATCTTTACCAGAGTTTGTTGTGGTCCACACACTCAAAGGCTTTGGCATAGTCAATAAAGCAGAAGTAGATATTTTTCTGTAACTCTCTTGCTTTTTCANGGAAAAAAAATATCCTTTAAAGGGCTTTTGGATGAAAATAAAGAAATGTTACTTTCGTTTTATGAGCTCAGGGTTCCTGCACTGTTCCCAAAAAAAGTGCAAAAGAAATACAAATGGACAATAAGCTAATGGGCAATCAGCCATAAAAGGCTGAAGAGAAAAGAAAAATGAATACAGAAGACTTCAGGTCTAAATTCCCTTCAAATGTATTGTTGCAAATTGAAAGATATTTTAAAATCTTCTTGTCCTAAGATCTTAAAATCAAAAAATAGAAGTTACAATAGCAAAAATAAATGAGAATTAAATTTTAATCTAGATTCACTCAAATTGAAGTAAATTGGTATATACAAGATTTCTGTATATTTTTGTTGGACATACAAGATTTCTGTATATTTTTGTTGGACATACAAGATTTCTGTATATTTTTGTTCTGATTTTTCCCACATTGTAAAATAAAAATGCAAATATGGCATTAACCCTTATGTAAGACTTTGAATTTTTCTTTCTAAAAGCCTAGATTAAATGAAACATCCTAAATTACTTATACTTGCTTTAGAGATAAAGTAAGTTATTACCTTTGTCATTATTAAGAGTATATAAAAGTATGTAGGTGGGCACATGGATGTTTAAATAAGTTTATTCTATTAATATTTAAATTTAATAATTCCAATAATGTCTTTTTAAAATTATTTTCTTAATCTTAGTCATTAGTATAAATTCCATAGACTACTAACTTAGCCCATTTGCACAACCTGAGTAAAACTTTAAGATGCCGCATTTGGGGTCACAAAGAGTTGGACACCATTTAACAGCTGAACAACAAGGGTTAATACCAAGTTAGAGAACACATTGGAATCCAGCAACACTAAGTATGGGGGTAATACAGATCAGTGGGAATTCTTACACACTGCCGGTGGTAATGGAAGTTGATACACTCAATTTTGAAACAATTAAGCATTATCTTATAGATTAAACATTCATAATTCTACTCCTTGGGATATTCTCAAAAATCTCTTGCCCATGTGCACCAGAAGGCAGCAACAAGAATATTTTATAGCAATAATTCATTCATTATAGCCCAAAGTGAAAACAACCAAAATATTAATCAACAGAAGGGTGAACAAAGAACTTGAGTAATATTTGTGAACTGCAGCTTTGCACCAAAATAAGAATGGTTGCAAAATACAGTGTTAAATGAAGACAAGCTAATCTCAGGAAAATACAACAGTATATTATTTTTAGAAAACTCTAAAATAAACACCTTACTGTTTAGAGAAGCAGAAATGTGTGATTAAAGTATTTTGTAAAAAGTAGGATAGTGGTTACTTCGGAGGAAAGGGCAGGGAGATAAAACAGAGGGAAGCACAGAGTTTCAATGTCATTGATAGCATTCTTGTGAAGTTAAAAGGAATTTCTTGATTGTGTTCATAAATTATATGTTAAATTGAATGAAGTCTTTGTAGCAAGAGTTACATAACTGATCATTTCAAACAATGAATAAGGAAGGCTCAGGTACAATTTAGTAACTGATGGGATGTGGGAGTGAGGGAGAGTTGGGAAGGAAGGTTTCCAATCTGGGAAACTAGAGGGGAGGATGGTTTTAGTTATTACCTAATTGCATTAGTCAGGAAAAGCTAGATGCTGAAAGAAACATCAGGACAGACTAGGAAGAAGATTTGGGTCCCAACTCCATTTACTCCCAGCTTCCATTCACTCAGTTTACCAGGCAAGGTCACTGACGGCATTGTAGGTCCCTTGAAAATCTGGGTGTTCTCCTTTGTCTAGTACATGAGTACTCTGATATACAGCCATAGGTCTCTTCAGAGAGGATTTGGAGAATATTATTGAATGTATTTGTGGTAGCATTGCAGGATTCCTTTCAAAAGAAAGTAGCTTTCCTTTCAATCAATAACTAAGACCTTGAACCTGGTCACGGGACCATGCTTTTCCATCGCAGCAACTGACGTCAGCCCGTTGCAATTCTCTCCTGGACTACCCACCACTCACTCCATGGAATGCTACGGTCTGTTAGTCATTGCCTAGTTTCCTATGGGTCAGGATCATCCGATTTCCACTCCAACCTTGCCATCTATTACAGTGATTATGGCTGCCTTGCTCTTATGATTAAGTGTCTCCAAACAGCCTCTCCTATTCAGAATCCTACCATCATCCCAGCTGACACTAGGAAGCACAATTTTCAATTAATCTTATAGTTTTTAAGATTAATTAAAAACTGTGCTTCCTGGTGTCAGTTGGGTTGGTAGGATCCTGTAAGAGCTTTTTAATTGAGCCCTGAGCCCCAGGACAATTTTCATTATTCATTTAATTTACTTATTCATGTATTCTTCTTTTGCAATTTCTAAGTTTTACACATTAGGTTTCCTAGATCTGTCAAGCCAATCCCTTGTCTTTCCCCTTGTTATTATGTCTGCTTTTTTATAACTTTCTACAGTTTTTGCTTGCTTTTCAGACCATCAGTTTGGTTCTCAGTAGTGATCGTCCTCCTTTTGTTTCTCTATTGCATTTTCACTTAGAAAATCGTGTTATTAATCTTATGGTTACCAGGAGCGAAGGGGGAGGATAAATGGGGAGATTGGGATGGACATGTATACACTACCATATACAAAATAGTTAAGTAATAAGCACCTACTGTATTTGGGCTTCCCTGGTGGCTAAGTGGTTAATGATCTGCCTGCCAGTATAGGAAACATGAGTGCAAGCCCTAGGTCAGGAAGATCCCCTGGAGGAGGAAATGGCAGCCCACTCCAGTATTCTTGCCTGGAGAATCCCATGGACAGAGCGGCCTGGCAGGATACAGTCCATGGGGCTGCAAAAGAGTCAGACACGACTGAGCAACTGAACAGCTGTATAGCACAGGGAACTCAACTCGATAATCTGTAATGACCTACATGGGAAAAGAAAAGGGTGGATATATGGATATGTATAAATGATTCCCTTTGCTGTACAGCAGAAACTAAGGCAACACTGCAAATCAACCATACCTCAATAAATTTTTTAAAAAAATAATGTTTATTAGTCCGAAGAAGTCCTTTTGTGCTCTATTGACGTTTTCTTGAGAATCCTGTGTGTGGTTTGTGAAGTTCTCTTCTGACTGTCTTATCAATTGGCCATGGACGAGCTCTGTTCCAATACTCTCCCCCTTCCTCCTAGCCCATGTAAATGAAAGCAGGCCCAACAAGCATGCAACACCCCCAGTCACCAGGGAGCAACTTGTCATCTGTCAGTGTCCTCTGCAACACCTCTGATGGTCAAGGCAAACTCTGCTCCATCAGACTCAGCGTGGATCCTGAAGGAGCTTGGCTTCTTGAGATAGGGGCCAGGCTGGGGGTGGGGTATTCATGGCTGAGAAAAGATTATTTTGTTTGGCTGATTGATCAGGGGATCGGTTCGACTTTCGTCCCGTTTAGCCTGAGAAATAATTGCTCCTGCTTATTTAATGAAATGAAAGAGGCAGTTGTTCAGTTGCTCAGTCGTGTCTGAGTCTTTTGCAACCCCATGGACTTTAGCCCTCCAGGCTTCTCTGTCCGTGGGATTTCCCAGACAAGAATACTGGAGTGGGTCACCACTTCCTTCTCCAGGGGATCTTCCTGGACCAGGGATTGAGCCCACATCTCCTGCATTGGCAGGTGATTCTTTACCACTGAGCCACCAGAAAAGCCTAAAAGAGCCAGTAGGGAGGGAGAAATTAGATGAATTTTTTAGGCAAACATATCCAGTCTTGGGGCTTTAAACACCATCTATATAAATAAGAGTCTGAAATTTTTATACCAAGCCCTGACTTTTCCCAAGACTTACATATACAATTCATCTATCGATACTTGATGTCTATACTTGGAGAGACCTCTGTCTCCCATCTCACGTGTTCCATATAGAACTTGGTATTTTCCTTCCCAAATCTGCTCCACCCAGTTTCCCCTTTCTCTACTGAGGGCAACACCATTCCTGCAGTTGTTGAGGCCAAAAGCCAAGGAGTCAGCCTTCACTTCCTGCCCTCACCCTCTACATCCAGTCCAGCAGCAAGTTCTAACAGCTATACCTACAAAATCTGTCCCGTTTCCTCCATCTCTCTGCCACCCATCCCTATCCTCACACCATCTCCAGCCTAGACCTGCAACCAGAGCTGTCTTTTTTATTTACTATTTTTGGTTGTGTTGGGTCTTCCTTGCGGCATGGGGTTTCTCTAGTTGTGGTGAGAAGGAGCTACTTTCTAACTGTGGTGCTCAGGCTTCTCGTTGCAGTGGCTTCTCTTATTGGGGAGCATGAGCTCCAGAGCAAGCAGCCTTCAGGAGTTGCTGCACGTGGACTCAGTAGTTGCAGCCCCTGGGCTCTAGAGCACCGGCTCAATAGACGTGGCGCAGGGACTCAGTTGCTCTGCAGCATGGGGCATCTTCCCAGATTAGGGATCAAACCTGTGTCCCCTGCATTGGCAAGCAGATCCTTTACCACTGAGCCACCATGGACGCTCCCAGATTTTAAATCTAAACCATACCATATCACTTTTCTCCTTAAAACTCTCTAGTGTTTTCTTGTGGAATTTAGAATAAACTTGAAATTCTCCACCATAATTAAAAAGAGCCAGCTATCATGTTCCTGACCACCTCCACCCTGTCTGCTACTCCTCCTCTCCCTGCACTCCAGCTCCTTCCCCTTGGATTGCACTGGCTCTTCTAGCTTCAGACCAGAGACTTTGTCATTTCCCCTGGGACCTCGACCAGGCTCCCACCAGAACCCCTCATACCACTGGCTCCTCCCACTCAGACCACTTCAAGACAAAGGCCTTTTCTGACCACGCTAACGTTGCCCCCACAAACCCTCCACTGTACTCTAGTGCAACGTGCGATTTTATTTCTTCAGAGCACATTGACTGAGGTTTTTATTTGTGCATTTGGCTGCCCTCGATCTTAGCTGCAGCATGAGAAATCGTTAGTTGCAGCCTGTGACATCTAGTTCATTGACCAGGGATCAAACCCAAGACCCCTGCACTGGAAGCATAGAGTTTTAGCCACTGAACCACCAGAGAGGTCCCTGAGGTTTTGTTTGTTTATTCTGTTGCTCTTTCAACTAGTACATTAGCCATGAGAGCAGGGACCTTGTCTGCCTTGTGAATTGCATCCCTGGTACCCAAAAGCATCAGGTTCATGATGAGGGCTCAATAAACACTGGCTGAACTTGACGTGGCCTCAAGATGCGTCTGGCCCTGATGAGAAGAGCATCCACTTGGACATCTTCACGCTGCCCAACACAAGGCAGAGCAGATCAACATGAGATTTTGCTGAAACCAGAAGTTAACTCAACTCCTAGGCTATTTACTCTGCCAGATGTGTCTCCTTATCTCCACGCCACAAACTTCTCTATCAGCCTGCCCAGCCCACTCCCAGGACTGTGGGCCTGCACCACTGCCCTTCAGAGACCCAGGTGGCAGCAACAGCTGCTCTCCCCTCCATAATGTTGTTTTTTTTTCTATAAAAGTATTACACACGCACTAAGGAAATTTGTAAATTACAGAGAAGTATGACAAAGCAGGGCAAAAGTTGCGCACAGTCTTGACACATTTAACATACTGGGAATTTCTTCTTTTCAATGCATTTTCTTCCTGAGATAACTTGTAAAATGTTTGCTAACCTTTTCTTTCTCATTATATGGTTAGCTTTGTCGTTGGATATTGTTCCCTAAATATAACTAAATAGCTAAATAATATTTCAATGTCTGGATTACTGAACCAGTTCTTTTAGACATTTCAAATTCTAACATGGCCATAGACATTTACCTCCAAATATAAATATGCATATTTTACATTTTTTCCCTAGGATAGAGACCCATCTTGATATGTCTCTAGTTTCTGATAAAACCCGGCAGAGCCAGCATTCAAATGCTGGCATCTCAGTGCCCTAAGCATTGAAAGACTACTGAAGTCTTTCCATGTAATAATTTGTAGTAAAAAATACCAGGCGATTATATTGTACCCCATATTTTTCTGTATTGAAGTAACACAAGTAAAAAATGCACGATTGCTAAACACCTGACTCTTCCTGCTAAACCATCAGCGCCATGAACACAGGGACCCTAACCATCTCATTTGTGTACCTCCCATGTATTAGGTGCTGAATAATTACTGGGTAGATGCTGGGTAATCAATGTTCCAGTGAGAATTTGAAAGATAAAGAGAGAAAAACTGTTGAACACCAACTTCCAAACAGCAACTCCCCTCCCACCACACCAACTGCACGCCCAATAGCAGGACTCGAAGCCATGTCAGTTTCATTTATTCTTCATACAAATATTTTACAGCTTTATTTTTTAAATCATTTACACATATTCATACAAAGAAAAATAAATTTCAGGATGGAACCTTGGGACCATGGTAGTTTAAAAAAAAATCTCTCTGGTCATTAGCTACTGAAGACAAGGCAAGCGGCTTCATGGCCACCTCAGGCATTTTTGGGGCAAGTGTGTCTCCTGGCAGAATCCATGCTCACCCGCCCCCTATGGAGGTGGTACGGGGAAAGAAGGAAGGCAGAGGGGAAGAAGGAAGGAAGGCTGAACCCTCTCTTTGTTGGGGATCTGACAAGGTGGCAATTTCTGAACTGGCTTTCCAGAAGAGCTGGCTCAATTCTGACTCACAGGTCGTTCTAAGCGGAGGGGGATGGCCACACTCGGGACAGTCCTCGTCCCTGCTCTGTCCTCCCTCCACAGGCCCCAGACCAGAGCCCTGGACCTGAGCCCATCTGGTCCCTTCGAGGCTCAGTCCACAACAGGCCTTGCTCCCCACTCCCCCCACCCAAACACTCTGCAGCAACTGACCCCGGTAGCCCCTGAAGACCCCTCCTGCAATGATGCCCATCACTGTGTGCAGCAGCAACCAGGAAACCCAAGCTGCACCCAGGGGAGGTCCAAGGATGACAGAACCACAAGTACCCCTAAAAACCCAGCTCCACTAAGCCAGATCAACACTTCAATCTCACATTCCACCCTGGACACGGTCATCACAGAGGTGCTCAGTAGGACCTGCCCCACACCACTGCCTGAGGAGGCTGCGTGATTATCAATTCCTGGGAAAGGCTAGGGGAGGACAGATGTTACAAATGTGGCAGAACCATCAGAAACGGCAGCTGATGACAACAGTTACCCTCTATCTTTGGGTCCTAACCAAAAAGCAGCACCAAGAAAGGGCATGAAGAGCAGAGACAGGGAGCTGGACGGACAGCCCTTGAATTACCAAGGGCTCCGATGACACGGCTCCTTTTCCTACAATTATGCAGGAACTAGAACACAGACTACCCACCCCTACTCGGAGGTGGCCCCTGAGAGGCGGTACCCCTTGTCGTCATCAGCCCGCCCCCTTGGTAGGCCCATTTGGGGAGAGGGAATCATGTCCAGCGCAGGGACCCCTCCAAGCAGACACTCGCAGGGCAGCTCATCCCACTATCACTGGGGCAGGCCGAACATCGCCAGGAGGGTGGGCAGGTCCCGGGCATCGGCTGCCCCATAGGCATCACTCTGGCCTAACATGGACAAGGCCAGACGCAGGGTGCTCCAGATATTCTCTGACATGGCGCCCCCTTCACCCTGAGGGCCCCGACTCTTCCTCTGCATGTTTAGGGCCTCCAGAAAGTGCTCCACAGCCTCCCTGCAGGGCAGAAGCATGAGAGCTGGTAAGAGGACACCCAGGGAAGGAGGCAAGTCAGTGGGCGAGGGGAGAAAGCAAGCTGGGCCTGGTGGTCAAATAACAGATCAGAGGAGGAGCCAGGGCCCACGGCAGGGAGGAGGAGTTCATTCATTCATTCACTTGTTCACTCATTCATTCACTTATTCATTCATTTGTTCACTCATTCATTCATTCATTTGTTCACTCACTCATTCGTTCATTTGTTCGTTCACTCATTCATTCATTTACTCAGTCATTCATTTGTTCACTCATTCATTCATTCATTCCCTCCTCAGCAGCCACTCTTACCGGTGGGCCCCAAGGTTGATACAGCTGATGCCCAGGTTGTAGCGAGACCGGATATAGCCAGGCTGGAGCTCAAGGGCCCGGCGGTATGCAGCTACTGCTTCTTCACTCTGGTTTCCATTGGCCAGGGTGGCCCCTAGCTTATTCCACAGCAAATAGTCCTAAGACAGGGATGGCCAAGGGTTAGAAACACCAGCCAGGCTCACATCCAACTCTGCCCCATCTCCCCTGGTTCCCCACTCTATTTCTCTAGCATGTTACGATCCCATTCCTGTCTCCACAGGTCACGACATAAACCACTCACCCCTGCAGACTGCCCTAAGCCCAGATGAGCTTGGACTCCCGCCCTTCCCCTCCCAATTCTCCCAAGGAAACTAGGAGGCAGAACTGGAAGGAAACACCCCGTGACACTAAGGTCCCAACAAATGACACCTCCCTGGGACACGGAGTCAAGGCCTCTCTCCCCTCCTCCCCAGATGCTCACGTCGGGGCGGACGCTGAGCGCAGCGGTGAAGCAGTCCACCGCCTTGTCATACTCCCCACTCAGGTTGAAGAGGACCCCCAGGCCACACTGCACATCAGGGTCGATGGATGTTGGGTCCAGGCGCACAGCCGCCAGGAAGAGCTCTTTTACTTCAAGAAACAGGGAGCTGGGTGAGGAAGACAAAGATGCAGAAAGGCAGGTGGATGGATATGTCTATATTCCCAGTACTCCCTTAACTAGCCCACGATGCATCCGTCCACCTGCACCCTTCCTTCCTTCCAACCCTGAGTCTCCCAATCCCCCAGAACTGAGCGGCAACCACCCCAACTTCCACTGTCCAGGTCCTCCCTCTCCCTGGTCACCGCCCGCCACCCCAGGAGCCCTTCACTCACTCGGACAATAGGGAGCCCAGGATGCGCTTGCTGGAGCCCAGGCCCACCCCACCGGCCCCCTCTTCCCCAGGTGCCACCAGGTGGGCATAGGCCGGCGTGTAGCGTAGCCAGTCTCGCAGGGTCTCGCAGGCCTGCCGCTGCAGGGACTCGTTGGTGAAGCTCACAGCCAGTGCCATCAGCGCCGTCCGGTTGTCTGGCTTTAGCTCCAGGCACCTGTTTGGACCGAGAGGGACAGGGCTGGTCTCAGCAGCGGCACCCTGCAATCCAAGCCGAGAGTTACCTACCAACTCCCTCCATCCGGATACAGAGGAATCCCCTACTGGTAGGTCATTAATAAAGTCACAGATCTGAGAAAGGGGACATTTCAGCAGCTGAGGAATCAGCCAGGGTCCCCAAATAAAACCAAAAGCTGGGGAGGGAATGGAGACAATTATTCCCAAGTTCACTCCAAACCTTAGAGTTTCATCATGAGAAAACACTCGTTAGTGGCCAGAAAGAAGACCAGGACCTGTCGTTCTAAACGCTGTTTGCAGAGCTCCAAGACCACCTCACCCCTCCCTGACCCATGCCCCCTCTTCAGAGTACTCACTTCCGCAGCGCACTGATGGCTAAAAGTTCTTGCTCGTTCTCTGCCTGGGTGGTCCCCAGATACTGCCAAGCCTAGAGGAAGGTGCCAGATTTCATCACCTGTGTAGGCACTGTCCCTTCCTCTGGCTCCCCACGGACTCACCATCTCACCCCCAGGCCCCCACCCCAGACCTTAACCCTTGTGCACTACCCACTTCGCGGCCTCCCTCAAGACTGGCGGAGCCCTCTCTAATCAGGTCAGAAGGAGGAGCCGCTCACTTCCATGTGCTTGGGGTCCTGCTGCACAGCTGCCTCGAAGAGCAGCACGGCGTTGGGCAGGTCCCCCTCCTGGAGCCGCCGCAGCCCCTCCTCGAAAGCCTGGGGGTGGTCCCGCAGGGGGTTCTCTTCCTCAAAGTGGTACCCCTACAAGGAAGAGGAGCCGGGTGAGACCCGGTCTCAGAAAGAGCAATCTCAGAGGGAGCGCCGCTACGGAGCAGAGGGAATGAGAGATTACAACAAAGACAGGTAAGAGGCAGAGAAGTGGAGGGCCTCCACAAAGGGATCCGGAGAAATGCTGGCAAACCCTTCATGTCATGAAGGAGACTGTCCGCAACCACAGTGAAGTCAGCCCACGCTGCTACCCTGCTCCCAGCAGCTGGAAAGCCTGGCAAACTCTGATCCACACTGCAATTAAACTTATTTTTAGGAAGTCTTTATCAGCTGATATTTCCACATCCTTGACTCCTCAGCACTGGACAGAGCACATTAACAGGATCTGCTTAGGGTATGAGATAAGCTCTCTTTAGCTACTCAAAGGGCATTTCTTGTTATCGTGCACTAGTGAGATAATATATAAAGGAAATGTGATTTGAGGCTCTGCTATTCAAATGCAGCTCTCACCCAGCTCACAGAGTCCTGTGCGCACTGACAGGATAGTATGTGTTCAAGCACTTTGAAAACCTTAATTTATTCTCCAGTTTCATTCTTAAAAGTTATTGGTATTAATCTGTATCTGATAGTAAATGAAAGCTAAATTCCAAAATCCTAAGGGCAGAAAAGGCTTCAGAGCCACGTCCTGTTCTAGTGGAGGTGCTCTTATTTGAGGGGTTAGGATGCTATTGTGCTGAGTTCTGTCCCGGGGCCGTCCACGAAGCAGAGAGGTGTTAGGTAAACTGGATTCCTAGCAAGCATGTGACTGTGACAAGGGAACAAAACGCTCCTTTGAGGAGAGCAGGGGTCACCACCACAAAACAACAGACCAGAATGAAAACAAGATACAAAACACAGGGCAAGGCCCTTTCTGAATACAGTTAAGGACAAACCAGAATAAAACTACGAAATAAGAACATAGATGAGGCCCTTCTTCACTATCATTGTGAAAGAGCTCAAGAACCAGAAATGCTTAAATCCTGCCAGCAAAGTTCTAAACCACTGTAAGCCATCAGATGCAAATTATTGGTGACAGAATAAAACTTAAATGATTACAATGGAGATTTAAGAAACACGACATACAGGAGATGGACTTGGGATGTTGTTGTTTCTCAGTCACTAAGTCATGTCCGACTCTCTGTGACACCATGGACTGTAGGCCGCCAGGCTCCTCTGTCCATGGGATTCTCCAGGCAAGAGTATCGGAGTGGGCAGCCATTCCCTTCTCCAGGGATCTTTCCTACTCAGGGATCGAGCCTGGTTCTCCTGCATTGCAGGCAGATTCTTTACTGTCTGAGCCACCAGGGAAGCCCGTAACAACCTACAAGATGCAGGATAAGCTTGGGATCACTGTTACAGCCTAAAAAGTCTAATCATTAGGCCTGATCCACTGTCTGCTCTGCTCAAACTTTCAGAGGATCATACTGCAAAAACAGGATCACTACCAAGTACAGTGCATCCCATCACAGAATTTTCTCCTTCATTTTAACAGTCTACAATAGCTGCTCAAGGTATGGCTGCGGTCTTACAAATTTAAGGACTGTGAATTAAAAAATTTACATTCAGAGACCCATGAATTTACTTGACAGAGTCAGAACCACATCTGAAAAAATAAAAAATAAAAAAACACACTACTACTGACATATAATTCAATAACAGCAAAAGGCAGATAAAATCCAGATTGTTCATATGTGATAATAAAGTTTAGCATATTTTTGTGGAACGTTAATTCAAATGCTTCTAATCCTAATTCTGCAATATCCCACCCAAGGCATCAATGATGTCAAAATAGGGTTCAAGAATCTAAAAACAGGGACTTCCCTGGCAGTCCAGAGGTTGAGAGTCCGCCTTCCAGTGCAGGGGACCTGGTCAGGGAACTAAGATCCCACATGCCCTGCAGTATGGCCAAAAGAATAAATTAATTTTTTTAAACAAATAAGTAAATAGATACCAAGTTGGAGGGCAGAGATGGCCTACTACCTAACATTTTCTACCAAAGGAGCTATCAGTGTTCTTAAAATGCTTTCAACCAACCTCCAAAGCAGAGCTCCTTCTTCTGTGCTCCCAACGCATCATGTGCAAACCTCTGTTTCAGGTACTATGTCACTTATTATTGTTATTAACTTTTATATCCCAAGAATAAAGAATACTTTCAATGACTGGAGAAGAACATGGAGTGACCCTAATGGTAAAGAATCCACCTGCCAATGCAGGAGATTTAAAAGACACAGGTTCGATCCCTGAGTCGGGAAGATCCCCTGGAGAAGGGAATGGCTACCCACTCCAGTATTGTTGCCTGGAGAATTCCATGGACAGAGGTGCCTGGCAGGCTATAGTCTATGGGGCCGCAAAGAGCTGGACACCACTGAAGTGACTTAGCACGCTAGGGAGTAATCCAGGCTTCCTTTTCATGGAAGGGGGCTCAAGAAATTGATTATTTAAATGTGGGTACCCTTCAAATTCAGGATTAAAGGAGAGACAATAAAAGAAAGAAACCCTGCAACGTGAAAACAGCCACTTCTCACCTTGTCATAGGAAGCGGACGTGAGGTCGTCATGGTCAGAGAGCCAGGGGTGGGCCTCAGCGTCACGCTTCGCCATCTCCTCCAACTCTGCCTGCAACTTGTCCCAGAAATCCACATCAGACTGTAAGGGAGGGAGGGCAGATAGGGAAGAAGGTCCACTGTGACGGCCCGTCCCGCTCTCAGGGCCACTACGATGGGCTCCCCGTGCAGCAGCTCTTCCTTTCCCACGTGTCTCCGATCACCAGAAAGCTTTCCTCTGCTGCTCTTCCCAGAGGCTGCTCTTCCAGATCCTGACTCAGTGGTCTGGGAGGCCCAGGAACTGGTGTTTTTGACAGGCACCCACACTATCCCATGGCGAAGGAAATGGCAACCCACTCCAGTATTCCTGCCTGGAGAATTCCATGGACAGAGGAGTGTGGCAAGCTACAGTCCATTTAGTCGCAGAGTCAGACATGACTGCGTGACTATCACTCACACTCACACCTCATCCCAAGTAATTCTGACACAGATGATCCAGAACGTTATGAAATACAACGCCCGTCATCTCTAGCGCTGGGACACCCACTCTCCACAGGAGCATTTCCTCCTGGCTTGGTCACACTTCACCAGCTGTTCTCACCTCTATGGCCGACTTGGCTCGTTCAAACTCCATATCGAGGGCAGACGTGTTTACTGGTCTCGTGAACTGGTCAACCCAGGCCTCTGACGTACCCTGTAACAAAGCAGGCTGGTCACAGCACCACCACCAATCTTCTACCCACTAAACACTCAATGAACACCCATTAGACACCACCAACCTGGGCACTTCTGAGAAGAACATTCTCAGAATCTCTTTCCCGCCCACTCAGGACCTGGATGCTACCACACAAGCTGGCAATAGGTTCCCTTCTCCTCTGGGACCCCTGAGCCCACGGCCGGGGGCACCAGCAGCTCCGGGGTGGGGCTGGGAGGTGAGAGGAGCCTACCTGCTGCTGAATAAACTCTGCCGCCCACTGCTCTGCCTGAGCTCGGCCTGACCCTGCGCCGGACTCCAGGGACACCTGCCCCTCGCCAATCTGCCGCACGAATTTCAGGAACTGGGGCACAGAGATACACACAGGCCACTTGGGAGGGGACCTGCAGGTGTGCCCTCTCGACCATGCCCAGAGGCGCCTGCCCTGACCCCTCCCCCTGAGGACCACCTCTAGCTTCAGACAAGACCCTAAGGACCCTGGAAAAAGCGGAGAGCAAAGAGAGGGGCATCTCTGGCTCTGAAGATGGGAGACGGCACAGAAAAGACAGAGGGTTAGCAGGCAAGAAGACTCGGGGGAAGAGGCAGGGCCCTAAGTCTCTGCTCCCCAGAGAGGAAGGACTGGACCCCGGGTCCCAGCTCTTTCTCTTTAAACTAAACGGGGGTAAGAGAAGGGTTCCCCTGACCGCTCGGATGAAGCAGCAGTGGTGAGATGCAGCTCACCTCTGAGTTAGCCAGCTTGGGGTCATCCACCTTGGCCACAAAGTCACTGGCTGTGTGCTGCAGGTCCTCCGCGGGCTGGTACTCATCATACCTGGAACAGGCGAGGATGCACTAACCGTACACGTGGGTCTGCCACTACCGTGCCCCCGCCATTCCCCACTCCCCGCCCGCGGTAGTTAAAGAGTTCTCATCCGGGAACAGAGAGGGTGACCACACTCCCACGAATTCCACTTTACATGAAAGAAGGACCTCTGGGCAGGAGGGGCAGAGCACTAGCTATGCGCTTCTACTCCTCTCTTCCCCACACCATCTTTGGGACAGAAAGAAGGAACAGACAGTAGCAGGCTCCAAATTAAAGGGAAACAGGTGCGTCAGATAAAGCTGTGAATTCTTGGTACAATAGTTAGGGTTCTTGATTCAATCTCATTTGAAACATAAATGAACTGGGGTAATAGTACAAGTGGAAGCCTTAGAGTAGGTAAAGAAGGGGCTGCAAGTAGGTTTGAGGATGTGGATGGAGGAGCTTGGGGGGCACAGGAGCAGACGGGGGTTGAGGGAGAGGACTGTCCAATGCTCGTTCTCCGGGCCCCTCCAGAGAAAAGAGGCTGGACTCACCAGCGATCGGCGGCAGCCGTTCCCTCCGGCTCTCCCAGCCACAGCTTCTCCTCTGACTGCTCCAGGTACTCCTCGGCCCAGCGGGCTGGGGACACGGACAAAGGGTCTGCAAGGAGCAGAGAGGTGGGCAGTCAGCAAGGGAGCAGGGAGGGGAGAATATGAACCAAGACAAGGCAGAATCCCACAGACACCCCTGGTCAAAAGAAAACACTACCAGATTTTCAATATGCAACCTACTCCCCAGGGGCCTGGGGGACAAATGTACTGAGCTGGGGACAGGAGACCAAATGAGGCGGCTCAGGAGAGGGGTAGGGACCAAACCCTTTCTGTCTGAAACATAAGAGTGCTCACTAAGACACCAGGCGCTGGGCCTCTGGCTTCCTCAGAAGTGATGCGAGGATCTCAGGGGACCGGGGAGGCATGGCCGCTCCCACTCCTTAATCGAGCCGCTGTCTGTCTTCTGTCTATACAGTTCACGCCCTCCAGGCCACAGAAGGCTCATATTTCATCCTAACATGATGTACCACCAAGAGAATCTGAGGAGCAGAATGCTGAGCCAGACCTAGAGATGTAGGGTCCACTCTGCCCACTGGACCTTTTTTTGAGATGTAACATACAGACATGAAAGTACGTAGAGTGGGCCAGACTTAGGTGTGCCGCTTCATTAATTTCTTCCTATGAACACGCTCCAGACCACAGCATGGACCGTCTCCAGTTCCCTCACGGGTTCTCGCAGGCACCCACAACCACCCCACCCCGGGACAAACACTATTCTGACTTCTGTCACTTCTGACTGGTTTTGAGAGCTACGTTTTTCAGTCTAATTCCAGAAATTGTCTCAGAAGCTCTCGTGACAAAGGTTGCACCAAGGCAATCTCAGAATAAACATAACAAATGAGGCTGCTGAACTTTTCTCAACCTGCAGGACTTTGCTCCTTACTATTCTGAGGCCAGAAATAAAGAGAGAGAGAGAGAGAGAGAGACAGATTAAAGGATTAAAGAGGCCCTAAGGAATTAGTACACAAAGTGAATTATGGGCTTGTGGTCTTCTTTTCTTCTGCTCTGCCCTCTTGCCCTTACACTTGGTCATCCTGTCTTTTGAAGCTCTTTCACCACTTTTAACACCAAGGAGGCAAGGTGACCTTCTCAGTATTGATTTATAACACAACTTTCTATTCCATTGAACTGACACTCTGTCTGAATAATTTCAACAAGCTAATCTCAACATCTGAGGAAATAATGCCAAAATCTGAAAAAGAAAAAAAAAAATCAAGACTCACAGATATCACCTAATCATAAATAATGAGTGACTTATTAGCAATAAAATGAAAGATACAGTTGGCAACTTTTTTGATCATGGACTTGGTCTCTTAATTTCAAGAGCTCCTAACATTTATATCCTGATTTCCCTCGCTGGCTTTTACAGGAAACATTTCTCTTTCCTTTGCCCCAGCTAGACTGTTGGCTCAAGTCTGGAGACCTAATAAGGAAATGCCTAATACCCCTATCCTGTTCTGTTGAAAAATAACCAGTCCCTTCTCCTCACCCTCCAGTCATGCCTTCAGCTGGAATGTTTCGCAAAAGCATATTCTGGCCACAAATAACCCCTCGAATTACAGAGAACACCAGTTCTGCGCAATCCTCCTTTACAGGACAAGAAGCGACAGAAAAAATACGAAATGACCCAGACTCTACAATGGACAAGAAGAAGTTTAGGGGAAAAAAAAAATCCGAGAGATACATCATCATCAAAGAGCCATAATTTGGTATCTAACCATACTGGCCATGAGATTCAGGATTTTCTGGCATTGGGAATCTACTCCAACAAAGGATGTAAAATAAAATAATCAAAAAATACTACCTGACCTTCAATGCTTTTTGAGAAAATCTTATAGAAAACCAGATCCATCTGCTTGCCTATGAGACTGAAGGAACTAAGGCCTACTGAGTGGGAGGGACTATCCAAAGTCAGGAGATCCTAGAGTGATACCCAGCAACCTAACCTAGATACCACACATCTGACTCAGAGCCTCCACCTCACTTCAATTTTCAGTGTGTGTTCATCTCATCTAGAAACATGAACGCCAACTCAACAGTCAAAAACTCAGAATTTCCTACCTCTATCTATGGAAGTTTCCACATCTGCTAAATAACACAGTGGTCTAAAGGCAGGTTCTAGGGCCTTCCCTGGTGGTCCATTAAGAATCCGCCTTCCAATGCAGGAGACAGATTTGATCCCTGATTCGGGAAATGAAGATCCCACAGGCTTCGCAGCAACTAGGCCCGCATGCCACAGCTACAGACCCTGCACTCTGGAGCCCTCTCGACATGACCAGAGAGAAGCCTGTGTGCCGCAACTAAGACCTGACACGACCAAATTAATTCATTAAACTTAAAAAATAGAAAGAAAGAAGGCAGGCAGGTTCTAGGGTCAGCCTACCTGCACTCGGATCCCAGCTCTATCACGGACTCACTGTGCATCTCCTGCCCCACGGCTCCCTCCCCACGAATCAGTCAACCCCCTAAGTTTCTAAGTCCTTATCTGTGAAATAGAGATAATAATAGCTACCTCACCAGGATTCTTGTGAGATGAATTATCCCAGATGGGATAATGCCAGTGTAAAGCACAGAGTAACAAGTATTAGCTACTATCATCATTCCTGCCCGTTCAAGGCAAAGCCATACAAAAATGGAAACATCACAATGAGATTGTTATTCCTTTTATTCCACAGCCTTTCTGCTGCCATCAAGGGGAGATCTATCACCAATCACCATCTGCTAATTCTGGCCACTGGTCTTCCTATGAAAGAGCAGGTTTATCTCTCATGACTGTCATGTAAACCCCACACGCCATGTTACCGGAGGCGGTCTAAACTCAAAACCCCTTAAAGATGTTTCTCTTCTCTAGAGCTAAGCAATCACAAGATAGATAGTTATGTGGCCCAGAAGACTGCCAAATAAGGGGGGAGGGTTGGAGTTCCATCAGGAAATACATCAGACTAAATGGAATAATTCTGAATCTTGATTGCAGTGATAGTTACACAAATCTGCATGTGATAAAACTACATGAAACTATAAACACACAAATTAAAGTACATAAAACTGGTGAAATCTAATAAGATACATGGATCACGGCAATTTTCTGATTTTGATATTGTACATAACGAACAAATGCAAAATATGACCAATGGTGAAAACAGAGGGAAAGACACACAGAAACTTTCTGTACATGTTTTTTGCAACTTTCATAGGAACTATATTTCCAAATACAACATTAAAACAAGAAAAAACAGTTTCCTTTTAAACTAGATTCTGGAATCCTTACAATGGAGACTTAAAAATAATAAAGCTTTAAAGAATATAACCTTCTCTCAACTTGAAGTCTACTTATCCACAAAGAAACAGGCTATGTCACTACTCTGAAAATATCAGCCATAAATGCTATGAGGTTAGTGTCCAGGGATTCCACGTCCATGGATTCAACCAATTACAGATGGAAAATATTCAGAGGGGGTGAGGCAGGGAAATTCCAAAAAGTTCCAAAAAGCAAAACGTGAGTTTGTCCCATGCTGGAGACTATTTACAAAGCACTGGTGCTGTATTAGATATTATAATTAATCCAGAGATTTAAAGCATATGGGAGGTTAGGTTCTATGCAAATATGACGCAATTTTATATAAAGGACTTGAGCATCCACAGGGGTCCTGAAACCAAACCTCTGTAGATACCACAAAGGACTGTACTAGGAAGTCAGTTCCCTCTAGTTCTTTCTGCCAGATCTCAACTCTTTCATTCAATAAATCCTGAAGGGCCACTACATACAAAGCAATATATTACTGCAACAGGGCATTTATACAAAGATAGATCCCACACAGCTCAACTTTCCCTTCCAGTTTTCCACATCCTTGCCTCCAGGAAACAAGAGGAGGAAGAGAGAGATCTCCCAAAGAGAATTTAACATGTAAGACAGGTCCAACACTTTTTTTCTAAAGTAGCTCTTCATTTACAGGATAAGGAAGATTTCAATGGCTCCAAGCACTTGAGTAATTGTAATAACAAAAATCTCATCAATAATAACTAAAAACTCATCCTGAGTTATCAAAAATGACTGATGCTCATGAGTTATAACAGAAGTATCTCTGTAATAAGAGACAGCACTTAAAGCTAAAGTTTGTACAAAAAGGTGAGTACTAGTCTGGTGGAGGGGACTTTGTGGTTAAAGCTCAGATCTTCCAGTTGGGGTAATTCCAAAGAAGATTCTCAGTGATAGTGTAATGGTTCTAAGTACAGAGCCTGGAGTCAGACATAAGTTTGAATATAATCTCTGTTACTGAATGATAATCAGACAAAATATTAATCCTTTCAAAACTCAATTTCCGTGTCTATAAAATGTGGGCAGAATATCTACCTTTTGTCACTGTGAAGCTCAACTGGCTTTGAGAATATAAAGTGCCCAGAAACCAAGAACACTCACTGTTCTTCCTTAAACTCCAACTTAAAAGAGGGAAAGGGAGTCATGATAAAAGAGACCAGCAGCTTTATTTTATTTTAGTTGCTAGATTTTGGGGGTTTTCTCCTGTGTGTAAAGGAAGGCCTATCTTTAGGACAATAAAAATGATTGGGGGCGGGAGGTACACATTAGGTCATTAATCGTGTCATGAAAATTCAGTAACTCTGATGGCAGGAGGACCCTGAGAGGCCAGAATCTTTGTGACTTTCTCCCTTTATTTCTCTTGTTATTCTTGATTTCTTAAATGGAAATAGCCTAACAGTGCTCACTTTGAGAGCAATAAGAAAGAGTAAAGCTGAAGAGAAGGCCCTTGCTCAGGCCTGTCCTCAGACAGGCTGAGGGGAGAAGAAGCAGTCCCACAGGGTGCGATGACCTCGGACAATCAAAGATGGAAAATTAGGCTGGGACCCTGAAGAGCTTAAGAGGCAGGCCTGGCAGTACAGCATAATGGGTAAGCCCACCAACTCTGGAATCATTCAAACCCAGAGTCAAATTCCAACTCCACCACTTACAAAGCCATGATTCCTTGGGCAAACTACTTAATCCCTCAGCCTCAGTTTTCTTATCTATATACTAAGAATAAAAACAGTAACAACCTCAAGGGTTTTCAGGGAGATTAAATGGACAACGCATTTAAGGCACTAAAAGCCTAGCTCATGGTGAAGTAAACATTAGCTAATATTATTAACTTTTATTACCATCACCAAGACTGTACACTTCAAGCCTCTGAACTCCACAATTCCACTTTCCAAGGCTCCAACCCTGCTCAGGACGACTTAATGCCAGAACCCCCAGGGATGCCGTGAACAGCTCTTTCTTCCTAGGCAACACTGCCACCCATCCAATCCGTGGATCCTCTCCACCAAACTACAATAATAAAGTTCCAGGTAACAAAGAAGAAAACCTAACTCCTCGTGTTCTCTCTCTCCTCCCAGTCTCTCAACCAGTTCAAACCCACTCCTCTGCATAATATAAGTTTCAATTCCCTATTACCTTCTAAGAGAAACCTGGTTCAGTGCCCTATAGAAAAGAGTCAAGAGTTCAGAAAGGTCATAAGCAGCTGAAATCACTCTATATATTAAAATGAATGAGGGTTTAAAAAAAAAAAACATGAATGAGGATAACAGTGTAGAACTCTGCACCGTAGGAACCATTTTAGATTTTCCCATGACAAGCCTCACCTGTAACTTCAGAGATGAACTCTTGGGACCAGTCAGTCTCATTATACTCCTGAGTGACATCCACAGCGTCTCCAGCTGCGAGAAACTCCTGGGCCCAGTTCTCGGACAAGGCCAAGTCTGCCACGCCAGGAGCTTCAGAGAGAGAGAGAGAGAACTGAGGAAAATACACATCATTCCATCAGGCCTCAGGAACCCTGTTGTTGCTTTTGTTTAGTCTCTAAATCGTGTCTGACTCTTTGCGACCCCATGGACTGTAGCCCGCCAGGCTCCTCTGTCCATGGGATTCTCCAGGCAAGAATATTGGAGTGGGTTGCCATTTCCTCCTCCAGAGGATCGTCCACATCCAGGAATCAAACCCACGTCTCCTGCATTGGCAAGCACATTCTTTACTGTCTGAGCTAACAGGTCTACTCTATTTGTCTCCTTCTATAACTCAGTTCCCCAATATCAGCAGCTTCCAAATACGAAATCCCTTTGTCTCCATCTGCCCAGAAAACGGTGATTCCCCTCCCTAACACCAGAACCTGGACCCACCTCTCTGGGGTGCCTGGCGGAAGTTTGACTGTTCAATCTCCTGCATCTCGGCCAGGAGGTCATCCATCTTGAAGGTCTGAGGGGCACGGGACACGAGAGGTGCATTCTGGTCCTGGAGGAACTCAGCCACCAACTGTCAGAAGAGAGATGGTAAAGCGAACCCAGCAAGAAACAGGGGCCCATTCCATGAGGGACACAAACGTTAAACACAAGGAAAGGGAAACCTAGAACCCATAGATTTGGAAACACTCAAAGAATACATAAAGCGACAAAATTCTGTAAAGCAATTATCCTTCAGTTAACAAATAAGTAAGTTTAAAAAAAAGAATAAGCAAAAACAAACAAGAAAGCTGAGGCAACTCTCATTGGATCAGGGAAGTCTGCAGGCTGAAATACGCGTGAGCTAAGTTTAAAGTAAAAATACAGTGAGCAAACAAAAACTGAGACAGGAGAGACTGGTATATTTACCTCATCTTCAGAGGCTACCCCCAAAGGTTTAGAGACCTAAGACAAAAGAAAGAGAGATGATATGGTACAGTAGTGAAGACCACAGACCCATAACTCAGCCCTGGGTAAAAATTCCAGCTCTTCCATTCACATGACCTTGGGCAAGTGACAAAACTTCTCTGAGCTTCAGTTTCTTCATCTACAATATGACTGCCTTCCTCTATACAAAGTCATTCAATGCCTAATACAGTAAACTGCTATTATTTGAAACAAAATAAAGCAAGCAGTTATCCCAAAGCGTGCATCTGGACAATCCATCCCAGGGCCCCACTGGTGTTTCCACCTCAAAAGCACTCACCGCTTCCGAGGCTGGGGCTCCTGGAGGCCAGGGGCCGGGCCTCAAGCCCTCCTGTCGAAGGGCCTTGTCCTGGGTGAAGTGGCCGGCCAGCTTCATGAGTGGGTTGGCACCCCCACATTCCGCCTCCACCAGCTCCCGCATTGCCATGGTGACCGCCGGCTCTCTGATGGGCAGAGGTTTGGAAATGAGGTCCAAGAGCCAAACCCTTCCCCAACCCACAACTCTGCCCGGATCTGGGGTAGGCAGGCAGACGTCTGTCCCAGGTGATTGGCCGCAGGCCACTGCGCCTTCT
>SJYQ01096323.1:169883-207306 GCA_006410935.1 Redunca redunca | reverse complement strand
ACCCACAGAACACTTGGGGATATTTAAATAACTACACCCTGTACTTTATTTATACTTTTCAAATAAAAAGAAGCCATCTGATAATATCCCCTTCTTCCCAGTATGGACTCACTTGGTGGGAAAAGGCCAGTCCTGCCATGGGGACCCTCAGAGTGTCCGTCACCACAGGAGCAGGGGTCTGAGAAAGTGCCTTTGTGGCCGTAAGCACACACTGTGCACAGACACACATGGAGACAGGAGAGACAGGAGAAAAAAGAAGGGGCTTGAGAAAGAAGTGAAAGAAACCCTGGAAAGGGCAGTAGCAACAGAGGCTGAAGTGCACAGTGAGGTCAGGAGGGAAGCAGGGAGAAAGCTGTATGACTGCCTTCTGAAAAGGACCGCTGGGAAACGTGTGAAGAAGAGAGTTTATCCCTGGCGTCCTCCCTGACGCGTAGGTGGAAAGCAAAGCTGAGTCGAGCTGCTATGACTTGGTGAAACCTGAACCAAGCATTAGTCTGCCTGTAGTCAAAAGGGGGTCTCTTTTAGAAAATTTCCAACAGGAGGGTCCTGAGAACGTACACAGGGTATGCTAAACAGGAATGAGGACGCTGAGACTAAGATATTAGACTGAAAGCCTTTTTCTGGGGACTCAGAATCTGTAGGCTCAGGTTTAAACAGTTGAGGCTTGTTGGCTGTGCTTTTAAAATGCTCAGGGACCCAGCGGCGAACTTTCTTGCATCGGCTCAGGGAATGAGGTGGCGTGCAGGTGTAGGCGTCAGGGTGTGTGTGTGCACGCTCACAGTCCCTGAGGGTGTAAAAGAACTTGATGGAGTAAAGGCTGGGGCATTTTCAAAACTCAGAATTTCATAGCTAATTATGGGCAAGATGATTGTTTTAGGTCTTGCTGTTCCATCTTTAAGTCTCGCCAATTAGCTAATTAATTAATGCCTAGAATTGGAGGTAGGACCTCAAGATACAGTACAGGTTCTGAGTCACAACTATTTATTAACTCAGCTCTGTGCCCAAATGATACAATGATCCTTACTTTACTAGAAAAACAAAACCAAACCAGCCCATTAACAGGTATTTACTGGATCACAACAAAAGCTCAAACAGAACTTGCTGAACACTTATGCGATTCCCTAGATTAAACAAAAGAAGAAACTATTTCAATATTTACAGGAACAAAGAGACCAGGTGGTAAATGATTTTTCTCTCTCTGTTCTACCATCAAGCTTCAAAATGAGTATTTCTACACCAAACTGTATAGTCTTGATTACAGGTACTCAGGGAGCAGTGACAAGGCTCACCCACGGGGTGCTCTCTCTTGACGAAATCTTGACGAAATCTACTTTTGAACTGTAACAAGACACAACAGGCAACTGATAACACAAAACACACAGACTCTCCCTACACAGGTTAATAAACCTTTCTGCAAACCTCAGCTACAGAAACGACTTAACTTCCCTTTACCTTTGGGATCAGGCTGAATTTCCACTGTATCAGAGAAAAAGAAAAACTGATGTGTTAAAGCCCCAGGCTCATCATCCCTAACATCTCCCAAGTTTGTATATTGTTTATGAGTTTATCAGTTGTTAAATGAGCATTAAATGACATATTCATATTTTGATGGTTAAAAATAAACCATTGACTCACGAATGTGCCCTAGTAAGAAAGTGGGCTTTCCTCCTTTTTTGGGTCAGTATTGCACCCTGTCAGCAAGCATACCAGAAGCCACCCTCTTCCAGAGCAACGGCGATATGTATGCCTACATACATTAATGGGGAGGGGGGAAGAATAACAATTCCTACACCCCCAAACCAAACTGTTCAAACAATTTCACAAAACTCTCTTAAACTTTAAATTGTCACATTAGAAATAACAGTGATCCATGAATTTCTGTAAAGTCCTTCATACATAAGTTAGCTTTTGTGCTTAACCCCTGCTTTTAAAACAAATTAGAACTATACTTTTAATTTAGTATCTAAAAGCACAGGATGGAATAAATTTAAATTTTTTCTTAATGAAGAAAATATAGAGGATAAAAATGTATGGATAGCTAATTAATTTGTTGGGTCCGACACCCCCAAGTAAGATGGCGAAAGTAAGATGGTGAAAAAGGATAATCAGGGGCTAATTTAGGCTTCCCAGGTGGCACTAGTGGTAAAGAACCCACCTGCCAGTGCCGGAAATGTAAGAGACGTGGCTTCGATCCCTGGGTTGGGAAGATCCCCTAGAGAAGGGCTCCAGTATTCTTGCCTGGAGAATCCCATGCACAGAGGAGCCTGGCAGGTTACAGTCTATAGGGTCACACAGAGTTGGACGCAACTGAAGTGGCTTAGCATGCACACAGGCATGGGTCTAATTTAGAGGAAAACAGAATTCACTTAGGGAACCATCTAATATGAAAGAAAAGAGGAGGGAAAGAAATAGAGGCAGGCAACGGGCAGATGATAAACAATATGGGGTGGAAGGGAAGAAACGTGCCCTAAAATTCAGTCAGCTGGGAAAAACGACTCCTTATCTGAAGCAGTCTCAGAACCACATGTATATCATACACTTCTTTGGGGAAAGGGTTCACATTGCTTGGAGCCTGTGTTTTATTGAAACTGGCTGTGACACTGAAGATGGAGCCCAGTGGAAAAGTTAACGGTTAATCATGTTCAGAGAAGGAATGCAGACAAGCAGATATCTATGTAACTATTAAGGACAACTGAATAGCTGGGGTCTTAATGGCATTTTATGCTAAATGATCACTGGCTCATTTTTTGCTCCTTCCGTTATTAGGAACCATATTTCGGAACCACTTCAAAGCAGCAGCAGCTACTGGGACTTCCCTGGTTGTCCGGTGGTTAAGATTCCATGCTTTCACCAAGGGGGTAATGGGTTCAATCCCTGCTCAGGGAATGAGGATCCCGGATCTCATGTGCTGCTGGGATCGGCCAAAAAAAAAAAAGAAGTAGCTGCTAGTTCTAACAGGTGTTGCTTTCAGTGTCTCTCTGGTGCCAGAACACAATTCTGATTTTGTAGGGGTTTTCTATGGCTGATTTTCTAGGGAATTTTAAGATGTCACCAGGGAGGTAAAAGTTACATGGAATCTTGCATGTTAAGATTACAGACTAGAAATACTACAGTATTATCTGCTGGGTAAGAAGGTTCTCCTTTACTCCTCAAAATAACTCCTTGAAATAATCACCACCACCAGAAGAGATTGTTATCTAAATTTTCACATGAAATTTTCATTTCATAAGGCCCATATATGTACCAAATAACTACCACCACGCCAGAACCTGTTTCCCCCTACCTGGGAGGGAGGCGAGGTGGAAAAGGAGGTGGCGCACACTTCTTGAGAATCTTCCACAGAAGGATACGTTACTCCAGTGTCCTCGCCGGTGGTTCTGTGGTGAGGGGGAAAGAAATCATGAACTGACTGATGGCAGCCAATTTCAGAAAGGACACAAAAGAGAGCTGAGATATGGATGCAAGTTGTGGTAAGAATTCTTACTGGCAGTCCCTAATGTCAAGGAAGGTGCATTGAGTCCTTGATAATTTCAAATACGTTCAGAAAGCAGCATCTAGAGGTTGACAATGGCTTTTTTTAAAAAAAATTGAAACATTCTACCTGACATATCTTTTGAGAGCATTTTTTTAAAGCCTGGCCAGTGTAGGGCCAAAGAATCATCAGCAACAGAGAATGCAGTGAAATAAAAATCTAGACTCCAAAGACAAAAACCGATCCAACTTCACGAGTCCCTCACAGAAAGGTAGCATCTTCCTTGGCACACATCTATTCCAATCTCTCGACAACTCTGTTTTCTGGGATCTAGGCCTGGAGATGTCTGATTCTGAGGAATAAAACTGAATTGTGCCAATGGTGACCTGAAAACCACCTAATTTGCAAAGGACATTCTTTCTCCACATTACTGCCACTCTCAGAGTTTCTAAGTAAAATCAAACCAAAAGTCAAATCAGTACTGTCTAGGTCAAAATATCCAAGGATTTTCTGAGACGTGGTCTACCTTTTGTCTAGGGGTACCTGACAGGCAGCAGCAAGGACACAGCCAGCCACTCCACTTCCCTCCCCGTGGGGTCTCCATCCGTGTGCCCTGCCTATCGGTGAGTGCGGATAAAGGTGCTCCACGGGCCTGTGCGAGATGCATGTTTCCGCCAGCCACAGTTTGGAGAAGTTTTCCACATTCCTCACCTGTAATTGCAGGGGTGCATGGGCGAGGGGCTGGGATAGGGACGGTCCACAAAGTGATCGATAATAATGCCCATGATCGGTGGGGTCCTCTCAAAGCGCCTGTAGTGCAGGAAGCAGATGGCCACACTCGTTAGAATGCCTTGTCACGCCCCCTGAAGCCCTCAGAGATCCCTTTGCCTCTTATCTATTGGAAGGAACCACAGAACCTCAGCTCCTGCATCCCTGAAAATAAACCATCACTTCTACGTTGGCTCTGGGACACTCAGCTTCTCCAATCTGGAAACTGCGTTCTCTCAGTTCAGCAATGGCAACACTGAACTCTAGGCCTAGCTGAGGCGAGGAGGGGGAGTGGTTGGAAGAAAAACAACTTTAATATCTTTGGAAGAGTTCCTTTTTTTTTTTTGGAAGAGTTCTGTTGGATTCCTAGGCTCTTTCCTCACCTGGTGGACATGAATGCCAAGTTAATTCTGTAAGCACAGGAAAGAGTGATGGTGCCCACAGGGGTACCCACTGTCCCAACACGAACTGTCTGGAAACCTAGGAAAAGAGATAAATAATCAGCTTTTTTCCAGACAACACTGACACTACCGTCAGTATGTCTTTCCCTGAACCATTCAGCCCCTTGTACAACCTCTGGCATGACCCACTTAGCTACCTTGAATGCAGCAGCCTCAGTTTCATACATATGTGTATGTGTATACATATAATTTTATTTTATTCTATGTTGACCTAATACTGGCAAGGGAAAAAGCATCTATTTCCTGATAAAACTACCTTCAAAGAGGTAAAATGATTATTAGTCCTAAAGCTTAAACAACTCCTAACCAACCCTGTCCAGATAAGCCAATAAGACATTAAAGGGGCACACAGAGCTCCTCACACAAATACCTCAATTTATGAAGCAACTGCATTCCCACCCAAGCTGCCACCCCAGAACTAAGCACAGAAAAGAGCCAGGGCATTACAATAAAACTTCCCTAGTTTTCTTGGTTTCACTTCCAATTTTTCAAAATTGTTGATGCTCATCAGAAACGTTTAACATGATCACTGTAGAAAATTAGGAAAACAGACAATCATATAAAGAATAATAAAGAATTCTGAACTACTAGAACTTTTGGGAAAATTATTCAGTCATTCCCTGGTGGCTCTCCAGACCTCCTACCTGTCTTTTCCTTACTCGTATCACACATACTAAAATCACAAGCTATGTAGTATTACAGGCAGCATCCAAGCACATCTCTGAAGTCAGGAGAACACTTAGCAAGACTACAAATGTTTTTTAACCTTGATACATACCTTCCCCTAAGCCATTCAGCTGAACGTCCCCAAAATATATTCTGTAGGGAAGAAAGAAGAAAATGTTACTTGATCCTTTATTCTAAGGGCCTGCATACTAAACACCTAGAAACACAGTCAACAAAACCAACCCTTCTTTTCTCATCTGCAGGAACATCTCTCCGAATGGAGCAGTATTGCTACTATTTGATTAAACTGTAGGCATGAGGATGGTTATGGAGAGGACTGGTTAAAAAATTAGAAAAATAAAAATTAAGTGTGACCTGCTATTTAAGTTTCTTATTCCTGCTTCTGCAGCATATTTGTAAAGTTATATGCATGCATGCGTGCTAAGTTGCTTCAGCTGTGTCCAGCTCTTTGTGACCCTATGGACTATAGCCTGCCAGGCTCCTCTGTCCATGGGATTCTCCAGGCAAGAATAATAGAGTGGGTTGCCATGCCCTTTTCCAAGGGATCTTCCTGACCCAGGGATTGAACCCACATCTCTTATGTCTCCTGCATTGGCAGGTGAGTTCTTTACTACCAGCACCACCGGGGAGCCCTTTGTAAAGTATACCTATTGGGAAATAGAGAATATACAAACAAAATTGGCAAATAGTTCTGGAACTTCTATTATGAGATATAAGACTTTTTTTTTTTTTTAGAATTGACCTATAATTGACACACAACATTGTATTAGTTTCAAGGATATATAATGATTCAATATCTGTACACATTGCAAAATAATCACCACAAAGTCTGGTTAACATCTGTCATCATTCACAGTAACATAATTTTTTTTTTCTTGTGATGAGAACTCTTAAGATCCACTTTCCTAGCAACTTTCAAATATGGAATAGAAGTCACTAGATTTTGAAGTGTGATCTTCAATCAAAGTGGGCTCACTCTGCTTATCAAGTCATTCCATCATTCCAAAGTAAACTGACTAAGAAATTAGAATATCTTCTCCACCACTGAATAAATAGGCAAGACTATTCTAAAACTGAAAATCTAAACACAGTAGAACCTTTCCATGAATCTCCCTGGGAAGGCCAGTCAATATTAACAAAAAGTCTGAATTATAAAACACTTAAAATGTACTTTTATATTTTTGAAGTACTACTGTTGAAAATTAAACACATACGGGTATCTTCAATAAAAACTAAGCTCTGACAATCTACAAAGCCCTAAGGTTAGATGTTAGGGATGAGACAAAGATAAACTAGGGACAAGTCCTAGGATGAATCTGAATCCTAGGTCTCACAGATTACAGTCTGGAATGGAAGAAAAGAAATGTATATATATATATATCTGAAATACATGCACGAAAGTGATAGACACCATAAAACAGGGGTTAGCCAACTTTTGTTTAAAGGATCAGTTAGTAAATATTTTAGACTTGTGGGCCACATAGTCTGGGGCAACTACTCAGCTCTGCTCTCATACTACAAAAGTGGCCACTGATAATAGGTAAATGAATCGAGTGGCTATGCTGTAAAATAAATTTATTTATAAAATCATTTGCAAAATAATTCTATTTATAAAAACAAGCAGATGGGGGAAGAATTCCCTGGTGGTCCAGTGGTTAAGACTCTCTGCTTCCACTGTCAGGGGCCCAGGTTCAATCCCTGATTGGGGGGAACTAAGATCCTGCAAGTTCTACAGCTTGGCCAAAAGAATAAAAAGGCCTCAAAAAGTAAACACACATAGGGTTGCTAGATTACTTCAACAGAACTAGTTAATTCTCTAATCCGTGGTCCTTCCATCCTGTTATACCAATTCTTCTCAAAATCAGCTCTTTGCATGTAAGCCAAAGGCCAACACCCATGGCTCATCATTAACATGAAACAAAGTCCTGGCTAATTTGGGAACCCTGACTTTCCAGGCTCTGCTCTCATACTTTGCTACATATCCTCTTCACCACCACTCTGGTCCATTCAACAACCTACATCAGTTCAGTCAGTCAGTCGTGTCCAACTCTTTGTGACCTCATGTACTGCAACACGCCAGGCTTCCCCGTCCACCACCAATTCCCGGAGCTTCCTCAAACTCATGTCCAACTCGGTGATGCCATCACTTCATGGGAAATAGATGGGGAAACAATGGAAAGAGTGACAGACTTTCTTTTTTGGGGCTCCAAAATCACTACAGATGGTGACTGCAGCCATGAAATTAAAAGACGCTTGCTCCTTGGAAGAAAAACTATGACCAACCTAGACAGCATATTAAAAAGCAGAGACATTACTTTGCTAACAAAGGTCCGTCTGGTCAAGGCTCTGGTTTTTCCGTAGTCATGTATGGATGTGAAATTTGGACTATAAAGAAAGCTGAGTGCTGAAGAATTAATGCTTTTGAACTGTGGTGTTGGAGAAGACTCTTGAAAGTCCCTTGGACTGCAAGGAGGTCCAACCAGTCCATCCTAAAGGAAATCAGTCCTGAACATTTACTGGAAGGACTGATACTGAAGTTGAAACTTAATACTTTGGCCACCTGATGTGAAGAACTGACTCACTGGAAAAGACCCTGATGCTGGGAAAGATTGAAGGCGGGAGGAGAAGGGGATGACAGAGGATGAGATGGTTGGATGGCATCACCAACTCGATGCACATGAGTTTGAGTAAGCTCCCAGAGTTGGTGATGGACAGGGAGGCCTGGCGTGCCGCAGTCCATGGGGTTGCAAAGAGTTAGGCATGACTGAGCAACCAAACTGCCTGAGGATTTAAAAATCCTTTCCATAGCAATCAAGACTGTGTATAAACAAGAGGATAAAGAACTTGGCTGCTTTGGAAAAAGGTTCATAAAGGTTCATAAAGGAGAACAGATAGGCAATCACAGTAAAGGTATAGCATCAACCATCCAAATATCTGTCCAAAAATTATTCACGGAATACCTGAATGCTGGTCAGACAATGTGCCAATTGATGAGTCCAATGTGAATCATGAAGGTGAGCTGTTTACCTGTATAAGATGACATATTCATGCCCTTGCTTTCTGGAGAGTCTGTAAGCTGGTGTCACCCTAGTTATTGCAAGCAGAGACTTCAGCAGCAAAGACAATCTGTTGTACACGGCATAGGAAACTTTGATTTCTTTATCACACCTGAGGAGCAAAGACACTATCAGCCTTTTCCTACTTGGCTAACACAAAACAAAGAACAAAAATGCAATGGATAGAGACATTAGTTATGTTCCATGGAGTGACTGACATTATTTGTCACCATTAGAATATATAACTGAATAACCTTACTGTACACTATAAACTAATATGACATTAAATATCAACTTAATACTTCAATATTTAAAAGTCTAAAAAAAAATCTGTTAGCATTATTCATATATTTGGATAGAATATAACTTGATTTGCAGCCTAAATAACATTTTACAGAGTATTACAGTCAAAAGAGATAGTTGCTAATTAAATGCTGGAACTGTATAAGATTAAATTTATAATTAAAACATCTGAACTAAACTTCTAATCAGAGTGCTTTGTCAGCTCATCAGCAAATTGTTGATGTTGACCAAAGTTTTACTTCCCCATGCATCAGACAAAGGCAGGTAGGCAACAAAAGGTCTCCAGTGTATTTTTTCCTAGCTTCGAAGCAGCTATCTTTCAAAGAAATAAAGCAGAACACTTAAAAACAGTGATTCAATATTGCAGTTGTATCACTGAAAGTACAAACATAATTTCACTGCGCTATCTTACAGCAGTCTACTCCTATACATCTAATGGGAAATCTGGAGAAGTGCTTGGTACGAAAATTTTGGACTATAACCTGGCAATTGCTTTTTATTTAAGAAAGAAAAATAATGCCTATACCACTCACACTTATTAAAAAGATTTTTCCTTTGATGTGTTGCTATTTCCTCAATATTCCTATATATTCTTCTTGAAATTTGGGCAGGAATTCAGCTAATCTGCCCTGAAAAAAGAAAATGCAGGGGAAAATAACACGCATTCCCAGTCCGTGACCAACACAGCATGTCTAAAGGAGTGGTGAGGGGACATCTTATTGGATGTCTGCCATACAGAAAACAGACAAAACAGAGTAGTCATGTTACAAGAGCTCAAGGGATTTAATCAGAGAACTATGTGTACTCTGGGAAAACAACAAATCCTTTTTCAGCTTTCTTTCTGCTCCTCTCCCTGTGTTGTCTGAGTCTCTCTGGACCGACACTCCTTTTGAAGGTCATTGCTGTGCCTGGGCTGGAAGCCAAGCATGAAGCCAACTGTAGTGAAGACCTACCAGCTTTGTTAAGTGGTCAGAACACTCTCCGTGACTGATACAAGCCCTGCTTTTCACGTGATGTCGTGCACTTTATCCTCAGCTACCACAACCAAGGATTCTAAGATAGAGCACTTACATACTTTTAAAATTTATTTTTTTTAATTGAAGGATAACTGCTTTATAATACTGTATTGGTTTCTGCCATGCATCAACATGAGTCAGCCGTAGGTATGCATATGTCCTCTCCCTCTGGAACCTTCGTCCCGTCTCTCATCCCATCCCACCCCTCTTGGTTGTCACAGAACATCAGTTTGAGCTCCCTAGAGCACTTACTTTTCATTCATTTCCAGACACCAGATTTCCAGCTCCATGGAATCTCCCTATAAATGGAACAATAAAATGTATTGTTAAGATATTATTAAAAGATATTTCAGTTTTGCTTTTGATAATCTTTTTTATTATAAAGCACAATACAGCCACTATAAAAATTACAAAGTATAAATAAGCAAAAAGAAGACATCACTTATAATACAATCAGTGATTTTCCTAAATAAAAGTGAGCTCACACCATACATTCTATTTTTTATCTTTTTTTTTGGTATACTATTTTTAATCACTTTTTTATGTGCTTTAAACTGTGGTGTTGGAGAAGACTCATGACAGTCCTTTGGACTGCAAGATCAAATCAGTCAATCCTAAAGGAAGTCAATCCTGAATATGCATCGGAAGGACTGATGCTGAAGCTGAACCTCCAATACTTTGGCCATCTAATATGAAGAACTGACTCCTTGGAAAAGACCCTGATGCTGGGAAAGAGTGAAGGCAGGAGGAGAAGGGGACGACAGAGGATGAGATGGTTGGATGGCATCACCGACTCGATGGACATGAATTTGAGCAAAGCTCCAGGAGTTGGTGATGGACAGGGAGGCCTGGCAAGGTGCAGTTCATTAGGGTTGCAAAGAGTTGGACACGACTGAGAGACTGAACTGAACTGATCACAACATGGAATTCTCCTTATAATTAAAAATTCTACATTATTTTTAATGGCCACATAGTATTCTACCAGGGCTTTCCAGTGGCTCAGGAGCAAAGAATCTGCCTGCAATGCAGGAGACCCAGGCTCTACGTGAGGACAATTCTTCGGTTGCAGCAAGCGAGGACTAGTCTCTAGCTGGGGCTTCTCACTGTGGTGCTTCTCTTGTCGCGGAGCACAGGTTCCAGAGCACATACTCAACAGCTGCTCCACAGCATGTGAGATCTTCCTGGATCAGGGGTCGAACCTGTGTCTCCTGCATTGGCAGGCGGATTAGCACTGAGCCACCAGGGAAGTCCAATCACAACAGTTTAGAATCTGATTTCACAGATGCCTGAGAGAGGACAGTTCTTCCTTTTGGACTCCCTAAGTATCACTAAGGAAAATAACTCACAGTATACACCAGTAATTCAATAAAGAGAATAGGATGTTTTATTTGGTACTTAGATTTCCACAGAATAAGTACTGACATCATTCACACAATAAAAAATTAGGAGCCTACTATGTGCCATCCCAGGCACTGTGATAGGCACAGAGGTGATTATTTATTATATCCTGCCTTGTTTCAAAAAGAATTGAAAAACTAGACAGATAAATAAGGTGTGGCATAGCTGCTGACCTCAAGAATAAAAGTGTAAAGTATCAATAGGAACATGTAATAATTATCTACCATATTTTATTTATATAAAATAAAATATAAAACTTTACAAATAAGAATTAAATGAAGAAGTATAGAAGTGTGGTGGTAGTAGAGGTGGGACTAAGTAATTTGGCCAGAGTTGCTCAGCTAGGCTCTGAATTTGGGTCTGTATAGCTCTAAACTTCCATTAGCCTTTTATTATTCCACGCAGCCTCACAATCCTGTAGTGGAAATAGATTAATAACATTCAATAAAAAATAGTTGCATCATGGAAAAAGGTGGAAAAACACATTTAAAAAAAAAAATCACATTCCAGCAAGTTATACTCCAAGAAACAAATATAAACAAAGCACACAGGAAGTCTAGAGAGCGGTTAGAAAGGGAGATCTTTTAGAGCATACGCGTGTTGAAGGATGAGTAGAAACACACCACTTATATGAAGATGAGAGTGAAGAGTCTACTCCAAGTGGTTGGAAGAATAAGTACAAAAACCATGACCTCCTCGGAGAACCGTGAGACGGTCAGAGAGGGAAAGCGTAGGAACAAGGCTGAGTTGGAACCAGAATGTAAAGTGCTTTGGGTGCTGAGTTAAGACCCTGTCCTGGCCATAACCTTACCTCAGAAGTCTTGAGTGAGATCTCCACACACATAGACCTCCCAACAGCAGGCAGCTGCCCTGCCAGGGCCTTCTTTGCTTCATGTGTAACCTCTGGGATGTCTTTGATTGCTAAATTGAACTAGAATACAAGAACTTTGTGTTAAACACTCACAAGGAACATTATGGAATCAAAGTAGTAAGACTGGATACTGAGTAACATAGGCCTTGCCCTTGATGAAGGAGAGTCATTCACTTCTCCTTTGCCCTTAAGAGATGTCTTCGATCAAGGACCCAAAACTCAGGTTGATAAGTTTTCACTCATCACAGAGGAAAACCAAAAAACATCCAGGACTAACATTCAATGAAGAACATCAAATGGAATTAGGCATTTTAATGTTATGACTTAGTAATACTAGAAATATTATTATTACAACACCATGATTCCTTGTGAGAAACACCATAGTATATCCCTCAGCAAAGAATAGGAATTTTACCCAGTCTGAACCCGTTGGGGAAGAAGACGAACGAGTACAAATCTTCTCTCCCAGTCGAGCCTGGACAATCACTTGGACAGTCTAAAAAAAACCAACCAAACAAAAAAAATCAAAGGTGAAAAGTTTCAACAAACTGATTTGGCTCCTAATCAAGATTAAAACCCTCTCAATGCAGGGTTAAAAAGGTGCCAATGATCATAACTATACTTCAGGAAAGGATAAGATTTAAAACCATCAAGAACAGAAAAAAAATGGCACAAAAATAACACTGTAAATATTCCTGAGGACCTAGTGCCAACCAATTAAGGGAAATCAAAGTTTGAGGCTTGTAATTTATAATATACTCACATGGCAGAAGGAAAGCTGCACACGGTGGCTCTGACTTTCATAAAGAAACAAGTCCAATCGTAGGTTTAAATATTCACTGCCATACACTTATGTAATCATAGTAGATTTAAACCAAGGAATCCACAATTATTCATATGACTTGGCCCATATGGCAAAAGTCTTCCGGCTAATTTTACAACCAGAATCTACTGCATGGCTTGTTCTTACATAGCAATGGTTGAAAGGAAGGAGAGATAGAGGTGGAAATGATTTTTAGATTTAGAAAAAGATGCCTTCTATAGCACTCAAAATTCAGTTTTAATTTTTCATTTACACAGAAGGGGACAATAAGGGAAAGTGAGAGATTTCAGAGGTAGTTAGTGCTTAGGAAAAGATGCACAAACTGCTGTCCATTCTAGTCCAGTCTTTGTTCTCACCCCAAGGGAACATACTGTGCCAATAACCTGGCATAATAAGCTTGACATTTCTGCAAACAGGCTTGCAAAAAAAATGTTATTTTTTTTAACAAGTAGCTTTGGAAAATTGGAAGCTTTTTAGTTACACCCCCAGTACCGCCCCCAAATTTCACAGTTTGGTTTACAACAGACAGAAGTATCCCTTAAAATGGGCAAGCTGCAAGCTGTTATGCTGTATTTCCAAAAAGGGAGAGGCATGGAAGTTATTTCAAACAGTTCTAGGCTCAAGAGAACAGATATATTACCTTGAGGGCAAAAAACTTAATGAACTTGTCCAGGTCCTTTCTGTCCTGGGAATTAAGATCAGTTTCCATTGCCTATAGGAACCTAAAACAGAAAAAATACCCAAGTGTTGAATAATGTGACTGTGTTTTAAAAGGGATTGCTACAACAAAGCATACAGAGATGGCATTGTCTACTAGCTTATGAATAGTCATGTGGGAGGTAAAGCCTCCCCTCCCCTCAACTCAAGACACCAACATGAAGAACAGAAGATACTATCTTTTGAGGAAAATAAACTCCACAGAAAGAGCTAAATCTACAGACCTAGAAAAAAGATGAGACAAGCCATTTTACCTGAATGTGGAACTCTGAGCTTTTAAACTTGTTCATTAAAAAAGTTTTATTACCCAGCATACTGAAGACCAAGTTTTAATGAGGCAAAAACTTCATTAAAACATAAAATAAGTTAACATTCCTTCAACCAATCCAGGGATCAAACCCGCGTCTCTTATGTCTCCTGCATTGGCAGGCGGGTTCTTTACCACTAGCGCCACCTGGGAAGCCCAAAGTTCCTTCAAAAGACCACTAAATCAATTTAATTTTGGGTGGGAGTAGGGTGGGGGTGGGATGAGAAGGGGCTGCTATGAAGAAGAAAGCATTTAGGGGAGAGAAGAGCATGGACAAAGGCATATAAGCCACAGGAGAAAAATGGGTTTGGAACTATTAAGTACTCCAATTTTCCAGCGATTGGGTATGGCTGGTTTGGGCCAGACCATGAGTCTCAAATACAGTGCTAAAGACTGATGCCAGAAAGGGGAGCACCCTCGAGGCTTTTGAGAAGAGGAAGCAACACAACCCAGACGGTGCGTTAGAAAGATAGCACTGCTGGCACACTGTAGAATAGTTTTGAATACAGAAAGCAGGGAAATCAATTAGGTCCTTGGCAATAATTCAGGCTTGTGGTCAGGGCTAGAAGTCTAATAGAGACATGATTTGAAAATATGGATGGGAGGTATTTTAAAGGAAGAGCTGACAGGATTTAAAGACTGAGTACAAAAAGTTTAAGTGGGTTTCAGTTAACAAAAAAGAGTGAGAGGGAAAGCTAGTTTTAAGAAAAGGATAGAGTTGAAACAGGAAATCATAAGTACAAGTTTAAAACAACACTATTCTCTATTGAGGTGTGAGCTTACATGCAGTGAAATGCACAAATCTTAGGTGTACAGCTCAATAAATATTTCATATGTGAACACTCATACGATGACAACCCAGATGGAGTTATAGAACATCTCCTACAAGCCAGAGGCTCCTTTTGTGTCCCCTTGGTCAAACCCACCGAGAAGTAACCATTATTCTAACCTCTATCACCATAGATTAGCTTCGTCTGTTTTGAATTGCTTATAAATGGAATCAAGTAGTATTAACTCTTATGTTGTGTAGCTTCCTATACTCAATAAGACTCCTTCATAATGCTGCACGCAGCAGGGTATTCTTTGGCATTGCTATGTGGCACTCCATGTTATGACTTATCACCATCTATGAATTCTGCTGATGAACATCTGGGTTGTCTCCTGCTTTTAGCTGTTATACTCTTGCATGCCATTTCTGGTGAATAAAAACCCTCGCTGGTGTCAGACGTAAAGCCGGGAGTGCTGAGTTTGGGTCAGCAGGCATGCCTTGTTTAACTGCACCTCACTTCACTGTGCTTCACAGATACTGCTTCCCCCTTTTGAAACAAATTGAAGGTTTGGGTCAGCCTTGTGCTGAACAAGTCTATCAGCACCATTTTGTGTCTTGGTGTCATATTTTAGTAATTCTTGAAATATTGCAAACCTTCCACCAGCAAAAGGATTACAATTCACTGAAGGTTCAGGTGATGGTTAGCATCATTTTTTAGCAATGTTCTTTCTTTTCGGCCGTGCCGGGTCTTGGCTGCCGTGTGCGCTTCTCTCTAGTTGAAGCAAAGTGGGGGCTACTCTCCAGTTGCGGTGTGAGGGCTCCTCTCGTCGCGGAGGACAGGCTCTGGGCTGTGCAGGCTCCAGCCGTTGCAGCACGTGGGCTCAGGAGCTGCGGCTCCGGGCTCTAGAGCACAGGCTCAACAGCTGTAGCACAGGGGCTTAGTTGCTCTGCGGCCTGTGGGATCTTCCCGCATCAAGGATTGAACACGTGTCTCCTGCACTTGCAGGTATATTCTTTACCAGTGAGCCACCAGGGGAGCCCTGACGTATTCTTAAATGAAGTTTTGTACATTTGTTGTTGTTGTTTTTCTAAGGCATACTGTGGGGCCTGTGGGATCTTAGTTCCCCAACCAGGGATTAACCCGTGCCCCTGCACTGCGATCACTAGGCTGCCAGGGAAGTTCCTGCATGTTGTGTTTTAAAGACACAATGCTATTTTACTCTTAATAGCTTGCAGTTTAAACACAACATTTTATATGCACAGGGAAACCAAAAAAATTCATATAATTCACTTTATCACAGTGATCCAGAACCAACCCATAATACATCCAAGGTATGCCTGTGTTTAGCTTGGACAATTACTGCCAAACGGTTTTCCAGGGTTTGTACCAATTTATATCACCACCACAAATACATGGGGCTCTGTGGATCCAGACCTATAGCACCACTTGGAACTGCTGGTTCTTTCATCTTAGCCATCCTGGTAGGAGTGTTGTGGTACCTCATTTAACCTGCATTTAATTTAATGCCTAAATGATGACTGCCTTTCCCCTACTGGCAGTTTTTTCATGTGTTTGTTAGACATTTGGATATCCTTCTCTTTTACAAAGTGCTAATTCAGGCCTTTTACCCACTTAAACAAATATTAAAGTAAAAATAAAAAGATCTTTTAAAGCTTTAAACAGCTCAAGGCCCTGAAGCAACCCAGCCATAGACCCAAGGTAAGCATAGTGCTGGAGGACTGTGCTGCCCCTAAAGTGGGGACGTGTTCCTACTATCAGAGAATCTACCAAAGCAAACGCTATAATGGCATCACTTGTGACTTTTTGTACCACTGGAAGCACTAGAAGGATTATCCAATAACTAGAATTAATTATTGACCCCAAAGTGATGGTTGGGGGGGGGTGTCTCCACAGAGAGAAAGACACCAGCACTTACTGTCTCCTTAGGCCTAGATACCAAGGATGTTAATTCATCCTCTACAATATACAAGTAATAGGTGGTTTACCTTTGCTTTGCTCTTGTAAAATTCCTTCTCTGAGTGCTCCTAGGATTATAAAGGGAAATTTGGTACAAACATTAAAGTGAGACCCACAATTGAACTTTTTTCCTGCTCTTTACTATGCTAACCAATTACTAAATCCTTCAAACTTTTGCTTATGTAAAATCCTTTATATTTGTGGCATTTTTATTTCCATGGATAACCACCTTAATTCAAGCCTCATTTCTTATCTGGAAGAGATACCAGATCTCACTTTACCTTTGAAGAGGATCAGGCTATGCCATTCTAAAATATGCAACTTTGGCATAAAGATTATTTTAAGCTAAAGACATTTGAGATTCAACAGATGTAGAAAACCTTTTCAGCGCTTCCCTTATCTGACTAAAAGCAGCAACTTCTAAGAAATGAGGACTGCCATAAATTCTCATTTCAGGTTGGCGTCTACTCCCAGGAGAGAGACCAAGAGTAAACCTAATATAAATGCCCCATCTGGGGGAGTTTCATGGTCATGAAAAAGATGGAAAGACCATTTGCACCCACAGAAGCAAATATAATCACCAACTTTCTTATCTCCCATTTGTTCTCCTCAACATTCGTGCTTCCTAAAGAAACTTTGTTTGTTCTTCCCATAAAAGCCTTTTCCCCCCTCTCTTTCTTCTACTAAGTTAGGCATAGAAATTCCAAAATTTTACTACTTCTTTGAACTATTTATCATTGAGCACTCCTGTGGTATAAGTTTTGCAGGCTTTAATAAACTCTATTTTTTCTCTTGCTAATCTTGTTAGTTTAATTTGCACACACCGACCTACTGAACCTAAGACTGTACAGGAAAAGTTTCTTCCCCAGCCTTCTAGATTATATGGTAACCCTCAGCTAAACCATTGAACGGTTAGACTAATAAAGCTTTATGTTGTCATATTGCTCCTATGTGCCAGAATTTTGGCCAAACTCCTCGGTCTGACCTTTAAGATACCACGTGCAAAATCAATAGGGAAAACAGGGAAGTGATTTTTGAAAGGTAATTGGAAGCCTGCTGGCACTTTCAGGAAAGATGTTGGTCACTGAAACTAGCAAATAAATGATCATCCTGGCCCAGGGTCTAGTGCTTGAATATACATGCTCAAAAGAAACAAATTTTATTAGTTCAGTCAAGGTCTGGGGAGACTTCAGTTACAGGAGACAATTTATAAACATAAATGCAATTTATTAATTGAGAAATAAAACTGAGAAAGGAAGCATCAACTGATTAACGTGTTGCCTTTCTTAAAAGGAGACCATTTTGGGGACACTAAAATTCTATCAATCCACTATTAGCTTCATATAGTTTTCTCCACCTTGGGGGCAAGCATGTTGGAATTCTGACACCAAGAGGCTAGAGAGGGTCTTCTTGGCTGACAAGGCATGTATTTGACTTTTTTCTTTCTTTCTCTTTGACTTTCTTTTCTTTACAGACAAGTACTGATATTAGTCATTGTTAGCAACATGTTATAACTGCCAAAATGACTATCTACATTAAGACTTCTGATGAGACAGGTTTTAAGAAAAATACGCTGCTAAGTCGCTTCAGTCTTGTCTGACTCTTTGTGACTCTATGGATCATATTCCGCCAGGCTCCTCTGTCCATGGGATTCTCCCGGAAAGAATATTGGAGTGGGTTGCCATGCCCTTCTCCAGGGGATATTCCTGACCCAGGGATCAAATCTCTCTTAGTCTCCTGCATTGGCAGGTGGGTCCTTTACCACTAGTGCCACCTGGGAAGCCTAAGAAAATACATCAGCTTCTAGAGGACTAAGCCAAAGTAGGGCTTGCAGGTTTGTTGCTGTTGTTCAGTAACTAAGTCATGTCCAACTCTTTGCAATCCCATGGGCTGCAGCACAAAAGGCCTCCCTGTCCTTCACCATCTCCCGGAGTTGGCGCCAACTCCTGTCCATCGAGCCAGAGATGCCATCCAACCATCTCAGCCTCTGCTCCCCTCCTCCTGTTGCTTTCAATCCTTCCCAGCATCAGGGTCTTTTTCCAATGAGTTGGCTCTTCAAAACAGGTGGCTAAGGCATTGGAGCTTCAGCATCAGTCCTTCCAATGAATACTCAGGGTTGATTTCCTTTAGGATTGACTGGTTTGATCTTCTCGTAGTCCAAGGGACTCTCTAGAGTCTTCTCCATAACCACAATTCGAAAACATCAATTCTTCAGCACTCAACCTTCTTTATGGTCCAACTCTCACATCCATACATGACTAATGGAAAAACCATAGCTCTGACTATATGGACCTTTGTCAGTAAAGCGATATCTCTGCTTTTTAATACAGTACCTAGGTTTGTCATAGTTTTCCTTCCAAGGAGCAAGTGTCTTTTAATTTCATGACTGTAGTCACTGTCCACAGTTATTGCAGAGCCCAAGAAAAGAAAATTTGTCAGGGTCTCCACTTTTCCCCTTTCTATTTGCCATGACGTGATGGGATCAGATGCAATGACCTTAGTTTTTTAATGTTGAGTTTCAAGCCAGCTTTTTCACTCTTTCATCCTTACCAAGAGGCTCCTTAGTTCCTCTTCACTTTCTGCCATTAGAGTGATATCATGTGCATATCTGAGGTTGCTGGTATTTCTCCTAGCAATCTTGATTTCAGCTTGTGATTCATCCAGACCAGCATTTCACACAATGGACACCGCATGTAAGTTAAACAAGCAGGGTGACAATATACAGCCTCATCATACTTCTTTCCCAAGTTTGGACCAGTCCATTGTTCCATGTCCAGTTCTAACTGTTGCTTCTTGACCTGCATACAAATTTCTCAGGAGACAGGTAAGGTGGTCTCGTATTCCCATCTTTTTAAGAATTTTCTGGTGTTTTTCTGCAATTTCCTTGCTTTCTCCATGATCCAATGAATACTGGCAATTTGATCTCTGGTTCCTCTGCCTTTTCTAAACCCAAATTATACACCTGAAAGTTCTCAGTTCACCTATTGCCGAAACCTGATAAATCTGTATGCACGTCAAGAAGCAACAGTTAGAAATGGACACGGAACAACAGGCTGGTTCAAAATTGGGAAAGGAGTATGTCAAGGCTGTATATTGTCGCTCTGCTTATTTAACTTATATGCAGAGTACATTGTATGAAATGCTGGGCTGGAGGAAGCACAAGCTGGAATCAAGATTGCCGGGAAAAATATCAATAACCTCAGAAATGCAGACGACACCACCCTTACGGCATAAAGCAAAGAGGAACTGAAGAGCTTATTGATGAAAGTGAAAGAGGAGAGTGGAAAACCTGGCTTAAAACGCAACATTAAAAAAAATGAAGATTATGGCACCCCGTCCCATCACTTCATGGCAAATAGATGGGAAAACAATGGCAACAGTGACAGACTTTTATCTTCTTGGGCTCCAAAATCACTGCAGATAGTGACTGCAGCCCATGAAATTAAAAGACATTTACTCCTTGGGAGAAAAGCTATGACCAGCCTAGACAGCATATTGAAAAGCAGAAGCATTGCTTTGCTGACAAAGGTCTGTCTGGTCTAAGCTGTGTTTTTTCAGTAATCAGAGTCGGACCATAACAAAGCTGAGCACCGGACAACTGATGCTTTCTGACTGAGGTGGTAAAGAAGACTCCTGAGAGTCACTTGACTGCAAGGAAAGCAACCAGTCATCCTAAAGGAAATCAACCCTGAATATTCACTGGAAAGACTGATGATGAAGCTGAAACTCCAATACTTTGGCCACCTGATGCAAAGAACTGACTCACTGGGAAAAGACCCTGATGCTGGGAGAGACTGAATGCAGGAGAAGGGGACGACAGAGGATGAGATGGTTGGATGGCATCACCAACTCAATGCACGTGTGTTTGAGGAAGCTCTGGGAGTTGGTGATGGACAGGGAAGCCTGGCATGCTGCATGCAGTCTATGGGGCTGCAAAGAGCCAGACAAAACTGAAGTGAACTGAAACATAGCTTGCAGGATTTTGAGCATAATCTTGCAAGCATGTGAAATGAGTGCAACTGTATAGTAGTCTGAATATTCTTTGGCATTGCCTGTCTTTGGGAGTGGAATTGACACTGACCTTTTCCGGTCCCGTGGCCACTGGTGAATTTTCCAAATTTGCTAACATACTGAAGGCCGCAAGTTTAACAGCATCATCTTTTATGACTTTAAGTAGCTCAGCTGGAATTCCATCACCTCCACTAGCTTTGTCTGTAATGATCCTTTCAAGGCTCACTTGACTCCACGCTCCAGGATGTCCGGCTCTAGGTGAGTGACCACACCACCATGGTTACCCAGGTCATTAAGATCTTTTTTGTATAGTTCCTCTGTGTATTCTTGCCACCTATTCTTAACTTCTTCTGCTTCTGTTAGGTCCACACCATTTTTGTCCTTTATCATGACCATCCTTGCAGGAAATCTTCCTTAGATATCTTCAATTTTCTTGAAGAGATCTCTAGTCTTTTCTATTCTATTGTTTTCCTCTATTTCTTTGCATTGTTCATTGAAGGCCATCTTATCTCTCCTTACTATTCTTTGGAACTCAGCATTCAGTTGGTTGTATCTTTTCCTTTCTCCCTTGCCTTCTGCTTCTTTTTCCCTATTAGGTTGGTGGCAAAAATAATTTTAGTTTTGCATTGTTGAAATTTTCCATTTGATACTGGAATACATTTTTAAATAAAGGTGGCNAAGAGATCTCTAGTCTTTTCTATTCTATTGTTTTCCTCTATTTCTTTGCATTGTTCATTGAAGGCCATCTTATCTCTCCTTACTATTCTCTGGAACTCAGCATTCAGTTGGTTGTATCTTTTCCTTTCTCCCTTGCCTTCTGCTTCTTTTTCCCTATTAGGTTGGTGGCAAAAATAATTTTAGTTTTGCATTGTTGAAATTTTCCATTTGATACTGGAATACATTTTTAAATAAAGGTGGCTATGTTATACATCATTATAACGCACATTTCTTGCTTTATATGTTTTTGCTAATGACATTACTTGCTGTTTATGTTTACTTTAGATTATAGAAATGATGTTATAGACAAAAAGCAAATTTGAGTGACTTTTTTATTCGAGTTAAAAATGGGTAGTAAAGCAACAGAGACAACTCACAACATCAACAACGCATGTGGCCCAGGAACTGCTAAGGGACATACAGTGCAGTGGTGGTTCAAGAAATTTTGCAAAGGAGATGAGAGCCTTGAAGATGAGGAGTGTAGTGGCTGGCCACTGGACATTGACAATGACCAACTGAGGGCAATCGTTGAAGCTGACCCTCTGACAACTACACGCAAAGTTGCTGAAGAACTCAACACTGACCATTCTATAGTCATTTGGCATTTGAAGCAAACTTGAAAGGTGAAAAAGGTCGATAAGTGGTGCCTCATGAGTTGACTGAAAAACAAAAACAAAAACTGTTGTTTTGAAGTGTCATCTTCTCTTATTCTATGCAACAACAATTTCTTGATCAGATTCTGACGTGTGACAAAAGTGGATTTTATACGGCAACCAGTGATGACCAGCTCAGTGGATGGACTGATAAGCTCCAAAGCACTTTCCAAGGCCGAACTTGCACCAAAAAAGTCATGGCCACTGTTTGGTGGTCTGCTGTCCGTCTGATCCACTACAGCTTTCTGAATCCCAGCAAAGCCATTACATCTGAGATGTATGCTCAGCCAATCAATGAGGTGCACCAAAAACAGCAACACCTGCACCCAGTGCTGGTTAACAGAATGGGCCCTATTCTTCTGCAAGACAACACCCGACCGCACATAGTGCAACCAAGACTTCAAAAGTTGAGTGAATTGGGCTATGAAGTTTTACTTCATCCGCCATATTCACTTGACCTCTTGCCAACTGATTACCACTTCTTCAAGTATCTCAACAACTTTTTGCAGGGAAAATACTTCCATAATCAGCAGAAGGTAGAAAATGCTTTCCAAGAGTTCGTCAAATCCTAAAGCACAGATTTTTACGCTATAGAAATGAACAAACTTATACTCACTGGTACAAATGTGCTGATCGTAATGGTTCCTATTTTGATTAATAAGTATGTGTTTGAGCCTAGTTATAATGATTTAAAATTCATGGTCCAAAACTGTATTTACTTTTGTACCAACCTAATATCTGTAAAGCCTCCTCAGACAACCACTTTGCCTCCTTGCATTTCTTTTTCTTTGGGATGGTTTTCGTCACTGCCTCCTATACAATATTATGAACCTCTGTCCACAGTTCCTTAGGCACTCTAACAGATCTAATCTTTTGAATCTATTCATCACCTCCACTGTATAATCACAAGGGATTTGATTTTGATCATACCTGAATAGCCTAATGGTTTTCCCTACTTTCTTCAATTTAAGCCTGAACTTTGCAATAAGGACCTCATGATCTGAGCAACAATCAGCTCACAGTCTTGCTTTTCTTGACTGTATATAGCTTTTCCCTCTTCATCTGTAAAGAACATAATCAATCTGATTTTGGTATTGACCATCTGGTGATGACCAAGTGTAGAATCATCTCTTCGGTTGTTGAAAGGGCGTCTCCTTTGACCTCCGTGTTCTCTTGACAAAACTCTGTTAGCCTTTACCCTGCTTTATTTTGTACTCCAAGGCCAAACTTGCCAGTTACTCCAGGTATCTCCTGACTTCCTACTTCTGCATTCCAATTCCTTATGATGAAAAGGACATCTTTTTTTCATATTAGTTCTAGAAGGTCTTGTAGATCTTCATAGAACTAGTCAATTTCAACTTCTTTGGCATCAGTGGTTGGGGCACAGACCTGGATTACTATGATGTTGAATGGTTTGCTTTGGAAACGAACCAAGGTCATTCTGTAGTTTTTCAGAGTGTACCCAAGTACCGTATTTTGGACTCTTTTGTTGACTGTGAGGGCTACTCCATTTCTTCTAAGGGATTCTTGCCCACAATAGTAGATATAATGGTCATCTAAATTAAATTTACCCATTGTCGTCCATTCTAGTTCACTGATTCCTAAGATATTGATGTTCAGTCTTGCCATCTCCTGCTTGACTATGTCCAATTTACCTTGATTCATGGACCTAACATTCCAGGTTCTTATGCGATACTGTTCTTCATAGCATCGGACTTTACTTTCACTACCAACACATCCACGACTGAGCGATGTTTCTGCTTTGGCCCAGCCACCTCATTCTTAGTAGAGCTTTAAGCAAGTGCCCACCACTCTTCCCCAGTAGCATACTGGACACCTTCCGACCTAGGAGGCTCAACTTGCGGTGTCATATCTTTGTGCCTTTTCATAATGTTAATGGGGTTCTCAAGGCAAGGATACTGGAGTGGGTTGCCAGTCCCTCCTCCAGTGGACCACGTTTTGTCAGACCCCTTCACTATGACTCGTCTGTCTTGAGTGTTGGCTTTGCATGGCATGGCTCATAGCTTCACTGAGTTACACAAGCCCCTATGCCATGACAAGACTGTAATCCACAAAGGAGAAGGCTTTCAGGTTACAACTCAGTTTAAGTCAAGGTCATTTTGCCTCTTAAGTCTAGTCTCTCAATTATGTAGCAAACTCTTCAGTAAACATTCAAATTTCTTTTCCCTTTCTTGTTAATATGCTGAAAAAGTAAATTCATCAAAGTTACTCAATATCTTGTTAAATTTTTTTCACCTTAGGGACATAACCCAATTACTATGTATAATTTTGGATATTTACAAGAAGTTCTATGTGGTTCCCACCCACATATATTTGATTAAATTTATCAGGTGTCACCTTTCCTGAAATGCATTAATTAGGCCAAAAGTATACTTATGAATCATAAAGTGAAAGTGAAGTTGCTCAGTCGTGTCTGACTCTGCAACACCATGGCCTGTAGCCTACCAGGCTTCTCCGTCCATGGGATTTCCCAGGCAAGAATACTAGAGTGGGTTACCATTTCCTTCTCCAGGAGATGTTCCCGACCCAGGGATTGAACCCGGGTCTCCCACATTGTAGGCAGCAGCTAAACCATCTGAGCCACCAGGGGAAGTCCTTTATGAATCATAAAGTTCCTGCAAATACTGCTGTCCCTTCAAGCTTCATCAATACCTATTTTCCCAGACTTGCAAATACTTCATTTAATTAAGGCTTAAGACATTCAACAAATAACAAAAACTATTAACGGGACCTTGATTAACAATTTCAATTTAGCAACATTCTCTACATATCATTTTCATTTCATTAACAGAAGTTTGTTACAACCAATAACTCTGTCAGCTTCCCATAGTGTTTAGAACAGGTGCAGACTTGTACCATACTAATGTCTTTAAATAATTACCTGAAAATATAATGGATAAGCAAAATGTGGTATATACGTACAATGAAATATTAGTCAGCCATAAAAAGGAAGGAAAATTGACCATGCTACAACATGCGTGAACCTTGAGGACCCCATGCTAAGTGGAATCTGTCACAAAAAGACAAATGTTGTAGGGTTCCACTTATATGAAGTACTTACAACTGCAGACACAGAAGTATAATGGTGGTTTCCAGGAGCTGGGGGAAGACAGAATGGGGAGTTACTGTGCAGTAGGTCAACTTTGCTTCACAAGATGAAATATTATGAGGATGTACACCAGAGAAGGATGAACAACTGTGTAGACATATTTAACACTGCCGAACTGCACACTCACTAATGGTTAAGATGGTAAATTTTAGGTGATTTGTATTTTAACACACACACAAAGATGCCATTAAATAAATAAAGTTCCCACTGTTATGCAATGGATATAGATAAGCACCAACATCCAAATACTAGACAGAGATTCTACAACATGGCTTAACTGCAAATGATATAATCAGCTAAGGGAAAAGCACACTTATCTGGGTAGATAGGTTTTCCAGATCTTTTACTTATGTTCACACTGAAATGCTAATTTTAGCATTTGAAATAAATGTTTTATAAATAACAAATTTTTAAAATAAACAGATAGAAACCATTCATCTCACTATTTTACCAATCCTGAATTGAAAGTACAGAAATACAAACGCTATAAAAAAAAAGCCAAAAGAGGAAATAACAATGAAAGATGTTAACAAAATACTGGGGAGAGGCAAACAGACTGGTTAAGGATAAAGGTTTCAATGTTTCTATTTTGTTCTACTCACTTCTAAAAAAAACAAAGAGTGAGGAACTTAAAAAGCATATACACAGACAAGACATAACAGCATCAAAGTCCAGGAAAGTAGGACAAACAGATAACTGAATAAGCCAAGCATAGCTGATATCCAAGGCAGCAGCAGGAGAAACCCTAAGCAAAGAAAGCTCATCTGAACCAAATAATCTGAGAAAGGCTAAGGAATTAGTCACCAGATAGCTCCTAAAGTAGGGTGGCAGACGGGGCTGAAAACAGGATTGAAAGTCCCAGAAGAAGCAGTTAGAGCCCACTCTAAACCCTCTAAGTGCCGTTCCTCCCTAATGTCAGAAAACTGGCCTTTGGGAGGTCCTAAGGACTTCCCTTGTAGCTCAGTCGGTAAAGAATCTGCCTGTAGTGCAGGAGACCAGGGTTCGATCCCTGGGTTGGGAAGAACCCCTGGAGGAAATGGCAACCCACTCCAGTATCCTTGCTTGGAAAATCTCATGGACAGAGGAGCTTGGTGGGCTGCAGTCCACGGGATCGCAGAGTCAGGCACAACTGAGTGACTAACACTAAGGTACTGGAGTAGGAAGACTCTGAGCTCACCTCCTCTCACGAGCACCGAAATTACAATTATTTATAGAATAATTATTGAGGAAAAAGACCAGAACCTACCAGAAAAGATCTTTCACAACTAAAGACAGAAAGAAGGAATCACAGCATGATAGGTAAGAGTGGGGAGTCCTAATACAGTCAAGACCCATGACTCTAGTTGAGGGACCTACAAACAGAAAAATTGTTACAATATATTTTCCCTCTGAGGGAATTTCTCCAAAGAAGCCCCCAATCTCCTGCTGAAAACCAGTTTTCAACTCCTGTTAGTAAGGAATGGGCATGCAACTATTGGATAACATGGTAAGAGTATGTTTATTTTGTAAGAAACCATCAAATGGTCTTCCAAAGTGGCTAAACCATTTTGCATTCCAATCAGCAATGAGAGAGAATTCCTGTTGCTCCATGATCTCTCCAGCATTTGGTGCTGTCAGTGATTTTGGCCACTCTAATAGGAAAAGGAGTACATCAAGGCTGTATATTTTTACTCTGTTTATTTAACATATATGCAGAGTACATCATGAGAAACACTGGGCTGGAAGAAGCACAAGCTGGGATCAAGATTGCAGGGAGAAATATCAACAACCTCAGATATGCAGATGACACCACCCTTATGGCAGAAAGTGAAGAGGAACTAAAAAGCCTCTTGATGAAAGCGAAAGAGGAGAGTGAAAAAGTTGGCTTAAAGCTCAACATTCAGAAAACAAAGATCATGGCATCCGGTCCCATCACTTCATGGGAAATAGATGGGGAAACAGTGGAAACAGTGTCAGACTTTATTTTTTGGGAGATCCAAAATCAGTGCAGATGGTGACTGCAGCCATGAAATTAAAAGACACTTACTCCTTGGAAGGGAAGTTATGACCAAACTAGATAGCATATTCAAAAGCAGAGACATTACTTTGCCAACAAAGGTCCGTCTAGTCAAGGCTATGGTTTTCCCAGTAGTCATGTATGGATGTAAGAGTTGGACTGTGAAGAAAGCTGAGCCCCGAAGAATTGATGCTTTTGAACCATGGTGTTGGAGAAGACTCTTGAGAGTCCCTTGGACTGCAAGGAGATCCAACCAGTCCATTCTGAAGGAGATCAGTCCTGGGTGTTCATTGGAAGGAACGATGCTAAAGCTGAAACTCCAGTACTTTGGCCACCTCATGCAAAGAGCTGACTCATTGGAAAAGACTCTGATGCTGGGAGGGCTTGGGGGCAGGAGGAGAAGGGGACAACAGAGGATGAGATGGCTGGATGGCATCACCGACTCGATGGACATGAGTTTGAGTAAACTCCAGGAGCTGGTGATGGACAGGGAGGCCTGGCATGCTGCGATTCATGGGGCCGCAAAGAGTCAGACACGACTGAGACTGAACTGAACTGAACTGAATAGGTGTGAGATGGTGACTCATTGTTATCTTAAAAGATATGTCTTTTGCAAATATTTTTTCCCATTCTGTAGCTTCTTCTTTTTAAAAAAGATTTATTTATTTGATGTTTTGACTGTCCTGGGTCTTAGTGTTTGCACAGGGGCTTTTTCTAGTTGCAGTGAGCAGGGGCTACTCTTCATTTCGGTGTACAGGCTTCTCGCTGTGATGGCTTCCCTTACTGCAGAGCACAGGCTCTGCGCACGAGGGCTTCAGCAGCTGTAGCACGTGGGCTCAGCAGTTGGGGCTCGTGGGCTCTAGACAGCAGGCCCAGGCTCAGGGGCTTAGCTGATTCGCGACATGTGGGATCTTCTCAGACCAGGGATCAAACCAGGTCCCCTGCATTGGCAGCTGGATTCTTAACCACTGGACCACCAGGGAGGCCCCTGTAGCTTATCTTCTAATTCTCTCAGACAACTTCAGCTTTTTTTCTTTTTAAACAAATTTATATATTGAACCACTCTAACGTTAAAGAGTTAAAGTTTCCTTGATTTAAGGATGCATGTTATTAAGCAAATTCCATTGTTTTGAGTAACATCTCCTGCCATATTACCAATACTGCTTTCACATTTCTTTAATGCCTATTTCTATTCACAGTACTCTACAGAATAGTAACTTCAAAACTATTACAGAGATAACAGGATACTTTTGCCTTTAACAACAAAAAAATATTTTTTTGCTGACAAACGCTTAGCACAAACATTTTCAAGATTGATAAGTATTTAAATAACACTCTGTACCATCAAGTGTTTTTAAACTCATGTTTATCATGCAGTATGTAAGTATGGGGAACACTGAAATTAAAACTGACAATTTTACATTTACTTCTTCAACAAACATTGTGAAAGAGCAGAGATAATCTTTTCTTGCCATAGTCATTATTATATAGCAAGAATTTTCATATTTCCTCCAACAGTGGTTTCAAAGGCAATTCTATAGTAAATGTGGGCAAAAAGATACTTCTTCCCTGTAAACTGCCAATTAGTAAATGTATAAGAAATAAAAATTATTAGAAAAATCACCCATTTTGCAACCACTGCAGGACTAACTGGTTCAAGCAAATCACCAGGGGGTGATAAATTCATGGCATGAAAATGTGTTTGTTGGCAAATGGTATATTAACAGTCTTCATGCGGATGATTATTAATTACAGAGTCATCACTGAACACAATCTTAATAAAGTAATCAGAGAAACATACCAACAACTGAAAAACTGACATTACATTCTCTTGATGTGATGTAGTGAGAACGACATGACACTTACGGAGCTTTTCTAGTCAATTGTATAACCCAGACCATACCACAAGGAAGCAACCAGATGAGCTTATATTGCAAGACAAGAACTTTTACACAATAAGGCGCTTTTACTCTTCAAAAATTGTCCATCTTAACGTGAGAAAGAGTCTGAAGAACTGTTATAGAATAAAGGCAATAGAAGAGGTATGACAACTAAACGCAATGCTTGATCCAGGACTTTTTTTTAAACTTGCTATAATGGACAATATGAAAACTATTTGGCAACATTTGAATACTGACTATAGACTACTAAGCGCATTGCATCAGTATTAAATTTCTTGAATTTGATACAATTACACTTTGGTCATGTTCTTACTCTAAAGAGTTACAAGTAACTTTTCTCAAGAATCCAGGGAAAAAAACAAATTGTGTATTACTCTGTTATACACTATGTGACATTGACAGAGAAAAGCAAAGCAGTGTGGCAGTGTGGCCAAGAAAGAACTGTATGTGAACCAAGCTGAAGAGTATATGAAAGCTCACTGTTATATTTTTACAATTTTTCTGTATTCCTTTCATTTTTCAAAAAAATTTTAAATTCAGAAACAAAATTCATTCTCATCAAATGGGCTATAGTAGGGTAAAGATCTTAACTAATTTTCACCCGGCATAAAAGTTTTATATCTCCTTGTAGACCTACTGCAAATACAATTTTTCAAACATCTGAATGACTGCTCTAGCTGTACTTCTAAGATCCCATCACGGGATATGCTTGCCTTGAGAGTAAATGAGACATAGAGTTTTTAATGCACTGTACTATGACAGACATGAGCTTAAAATCTTTGAGGAGGAGGTCTGACAGCAATATGGACTGAACTGATATTATCAGTCACCCCCACCACCTGCCACTACAAGCACATAAAAATGCAGATAAAATATGAAAATAAAAAAGGTCTTGATACCCAGCTAAACTAGAAAGATTGAAAAATTGCAGCTTCCAGAGAAAAGGTGAGTTAAAGCCATAAATATAAGGGAAAAGCTGAGGCCAATGGGCAGCAAGCTCAGGTTCCTGTAATGAACACATGAGAACACGACTGCAGCCGGTGGGCATCATAACTCAAGCTTGTAAGCAGGTAGAAACCTGCGTAAAACCCCAGAGTCAAGTGCTCCTTGATCAGAGGCCAGAAGAACCCTGCTGCTGCTGCTAAGTCGCTTCAGTCGTGTCCGACTCTGTGCGACCCCATAGACGGCAGCCCACCAGGCTCCTCCATCCCTGGGATTCTCCAGGCAAGAACACTGGAGTGGGTTGCCATTGCCTTCTCCAATGCATGAAAGTGAAAAGTGAAAGTGAAGTCGCTCAGTCGTGTCCGACCCTTAGCGACCCCATGGACTGCAGCCTACCAGGCTCCTCCGTCCATGGGATTTTTCCAGGCAAGAGTACTGGAGTGGGGTGCCATTGCCTTCTCCAGAAAGGACCCTAGAGAAGCAATAAGCAGGTCTGCCACCTATCAGGGCAAGGCTGGGAGGTGGGGAAGTCACTCTAAAACTTCAAAAGAATAAGTCAGTAAGATACAAAGATAAGATCCAAAGTTTACATCACCTACATGAATAGTAAGGAAACACAAAGCCAAGAAACTAACCTAAAAAGTCATTTAGAACCACCGAAACCCCTACAAACAGGCAGAAGAAAGTTTGAAGGAGCCTTGAGAGAAACTTTCACAGATTTGGATTGTTGACAGCCAGGCCACTTATAACCCTTCCTTCCAACTTTTACCTAGATGATTTCAGAATTTAAAAACTTACGGATTGCCCATGGAAATAAAACACCAAGAACTCAAAACAGCAAGACAATGTAAGAGCCTACACATCAGAGGTAGGAGATTTGGCACCCTAGGAGAAAATATGCTTACTTGTGAACTTGTTAAATATGTTGATTTAGAATGCTGGGAAGGGTGGTGGGTCAAAATTTTCTAAAGGATCACTTTATATAGCTTTTCTTAACAGTTATAACTCACACACCATAAAATTCACTGTTTTATAGTTTACAGTTTGGTGTTTTTTAGTATATTCATAAGGGTGTGCAACCATCCCCACATTTTTATCACACTGAAAAGAATCCCACACCTGTTATCTGTCATTTCCCTTCTCATTCTCCTTGGCAACCACTAGTATACTTTATGCCTATGAACTTGCTTATTCTGGAATTTTCTCATAAAGGAAATGCGACTTGCTTCCTTCACTGAGCACATTTTCAAGGTTCACTCTATATTGGAGCATGTGTCAGTACAGCATTCCTTTTTATGGCTTAATTGCCAACAAAGGTCTGTCTAGTCAAGGCTATGGTTTTTCCTGTGGTCATGTATGGATGTGAGAGTTGGACTGTGAAGAAAGCTGAGCCCCGAAGAATTGATGCTTTTGAACCATGGTGTTGGAGAAGACTCTTGAGAGTCCCTTGGACTGCAAGGAGATCCAACCAGTCCATTCTGAAGGAGATCAGTCTTGGGTGTTCTTTAGAAGGAACGATGCTAAAGCTGAAACTCCAGTACTTTGGCCACCTGATGCGAAGAGTTGACTCATTGGAAAAGACCCTGATGCTGGGAGGGATTGGGGGCAGGAGGAGAAGGGGACGACAGAGGATGAGATGGCTGGATGGCATCACCAACTCGATGGACATGAGTTTGCGTGAACTCCGGGAGTTGGTGATGGACAGGGAAGCCTGGCGTGCTGCGATTCATGGGGTCGCAAAGAGTCAGACATGACTGAGCGACTGAACTGAACTGAATATTCCACTGAATGGACAGATTACATTGTGTTAACTGACTCATCAAGTGATGGACATTTAAGTTTCTTCCTCTTTTTGGCTATTATGAATAATACTGCTAAGAACACTCATGGGCAAGTTTTTGTGTTAACATATGATTCTCTTGTATTTCCTTGTTACTCTTTTCCCTTTTAACCCATAATAAATAACCCAGATTAAAAGGCTGTTGCTGTATTTAACTTTTTTTTTTATTTCCAAAAACAGTGGATAGTAGTTCTTCTCTCAGAAAATCAATGTAGCTGTAATTTGTATGTCTTCAAGCTAATTTTTTTAAGTTTTGATATGAAAAGTTTTTCACTAAAGTAAGCTTTCTAATTGAAAACATACACCCGGAGAAGTGTACATACATTAGATTGCAACCTGATAAGTTTCCACAAGGCCATCCCACCAGTGCAGCTGGCACACAGGCAAGGCCCAGCACAACATCAGCACCCAGGACTCCCCCAGGGTCTCCGTTTAGCCCTTTACGTCCCAACAGAAGCCACTGTTCTTACTCAGTCACCACAGACTGGCTTTACCTGTTTTAAAATTTCACATAAATGGTTGTATCTGATTTATTTCATTTACTATTAATATATTTGTGAGCATCATTGATAATAGTTGCACATAGCTGTAGCTCATTTGTATGTGAATAATTTTAAACATCATTCAGCTTCAACAGTGTCGAATAAGGTGGGCCTTTAGCCTCTGACAAAAGCAAAGGTAATTGCTTGCTGAAAGAAAATTATGTTATCCTAGCCCAAAATTATCTCTGTAATTTTTCATATACAATTTCTGGCATATGTTAAATTAGGCACTCATGGAGACAACACAAATGACCAAAATCCAAAAGACATCAGAAACATTAACAGTTATCAACACAGACCTCAAAATTACTATGCAATATGTTCAATTAAATGAAGGACAAAATTGAGAATTTGGACAGAGAACAAAAATCTATAAAAAGAACCAAACAAACTCTAGAACTAAAAAATAAAACACTAATTTAAGAACTCAATGGTTGAGTCTAACAGCAGATCAGATCAGAAGACAGAAATATTGAAAGGAAATACAGACTGAAGGAAAATATCCAAAACAAAGCATAGAGAGACAAAAGGAGGGGTAATATGGAAAAGTGTATGAGAGATAAGGAGTGACCACAAACTGGGGATACTTTTGAGTGTGAAAGGGTACTATTTAAGGTGTTTAGTTATATCATGACACTAGGTACAAAATGATACGTGAGGTTATCTGAGATACTGAGGACACAGGGAAAGGTCTAACATATGTGTAACTGGAATCCCAGATGGGAGAGGAGAAAGAAAGAGGGAGAAGCAAATTAGGAACTATATAGCTGAGAATTTTCATGTAAAGAGGTAAAGCAAAATAAATTAGGTAAGTACAATCAGTCCAGATTGTAGGGAGACATAACAGTGGGCAAAACAGACTAACAGTGTAGCAGGAGGGAGTCAATGGAAATTCTTCTACAGGTAACAATTTAAGGACATTGATCTGACTACAGAGAAGGGGAGATAAAGACCATCTAGGAAGACATTCCAGTAATCCAGATGAGAGTGGTGATAACACTGGATTAAGGTGAGGCAGTCAATAAAGAAAGGAAGAGGCAAATAATTTCAAAGCAACAGCTGAATAATTTGGCAAGACACCATACAAAAATGATCCCAGATAGTATCTCTAGCCCTTAAAACTGGGAAAAGTTAACATTGATCACTGAAAAAATAATTCCTATGTTTTCTAATTTTTAACATAGACTTTTTGTTTTTATTAAGAAAATTTTTTTTTAGGCCACACAGTGTGGCATGAGGGATCTCAGTTCAAGGGATACCATAAATTGATCATGTTCTTGACCATCTAAAAAATTTTCTTTCCAAGCAAACTAGAAACATAATAAAAAGTTAACTATGTATACACTAGAAATCTTTTTATAATAAATATTGAAATAAAAACCAGTTACAAATGATCTAGAAATTAACAAAATGAAGAATATTTGACAACAAATGAGACAAAGAAGTTAAAAGAAAATTTACAGCCTTAAATGCATTTATAACTAAAAAAACAAAAGCCTCAAATAAGTATCCAATTTAAGAAACCAGAGTAAAATAAACCAACAGAAAATGGGAGGTGGGAATAAAGATAAAAGCTGAGTCTGATTAATTATGAACAATTTAAAAACTAGTCTAAAGAATAAATAAGGCCAATATCTGATTTCTTAAAAAATCCAACAGAAATAGATTAAAGGGTAAAAACCTTAAAACAAGACTTCTAAACCTCTGCAAGTATTTCTCAATATCTTCTAATGACCTAATAGCTGTGGGCAACACAGAAGGAAGGTGAAGCTGGGGACAAACCTTAAGCCTGAGGGTATAATATGATTTTTAACTTTCTTTCTATTTGTATGAATCAAAAGTCAAACATGAAAGCAGTATTTTCCAAAACAAGAATACTGGGTTATCACTTCTCTAAATTCCTTTTTTAAATTTACATAATNAAAGCAGTATTTTCCAAAACAAGAATACTGGGTTATCACTTCTCTAAATTCCTTTTTAAAATTTACATAATATTTTAAAATGTTATTTATTTATAATTGGAGGACAATTTATTTCTTTTTAACTGGAGGATAATTGCTTTACAATGTTGTGTTGGTTTCTGCCATAAAACATGAATCAGCCATAGGAATACAGATGTCCCCTCCCTCTTGAACCTCCGGCTCCCACCTCCCACTCCATCCCTAGGTTGTCACAGAGCACCAGGCTAAGCTCTCTGTGTTATACAGCAACTTTCCATTATCTATCTATTTTACACATGGTAATGTATATATTTCAACACTACTCTCTCAATTCATCCGGGTCCTCCCCTCGCTGTATTCATAAGTTTGTTCTTGATGTCTGAGCCTCTCTTTCTGCCCTGCAAACAGGTTCATCAGTACCATTTCTCTACATTCCATATATATACATTAATACATGATATTTGTTTTTCTGACTTACTTCACTCTGTTTAACAGGCTTCAGGTTCATTCACCTCACTAGAACTAACTCAGATTAATTCCTTTTTATGGCTAAGCAATATTGCATTGCTGAAGCTCCAGTACCTTGGCCACCTCACGCGAAGAGTTGACTCATTGGAAAAGACTTTGATGCTGGGAGGGATTGGGGGCAGGAGTAGGGGACGACGGAGGATGAGACGGCTGGATGGCATTGCTGACTTGATAGACGTGAGTCTGAGTAAACTCTGGGAGTTGGTGATGGACAGGGAGGCCTGGCGTGCTGCGATTCATGGGGTCCCAAAGAGTCGGACACAACTGAGTGACTGAACTGACTGAATACTGCATTGTATATACGTACCATAACTACTTGATCCATTCATCTGTCAGTGGACATCTAGGTTGCTTATAAATTCTTTATTTACCTTTACTTTTACTAAGATACTGTTGACAGATTAACTATTCCATGTTAATTTAGTTGTTTTTCTATGTAATGGTGATTCACAATCTTATCCTTTCTCTTATTTATTAATTTCTTTGGCTGTGTCGGGGCACGCAGGATCTCAGTCTCCTGACCAGGGATGAAACCCATGCCCCCTGCAGTGGAAGCTCAGTCTTAACCCCTGGACCGCCGGGGAAGTTCCCTCTTATCCTCTTATCCAATTGCTTGTAACCAAGGGAATATGGGGGACACGACCAGGGCAAAAACAAATTTCTGGTGCCACTCACTCTGGCATTTTCAGGGATTTCACTAGTAAATTGGCCCACATTTACTCTACAGTTAAAAACAATTTAAAACTAATTTTAAGTCCTTTTAAGGGATTTAAAACCTAAATTTTTAAGTTTCTTCTTTTGTTTGTTTGTTTGTCTGCTGCATGGCATGAGGGATCTTAGTTCCCCCACTAGGAACAGAACCCATGGTTCCTGCAGGGGAAGTTCAGAGTCCTAACCACTGGACCGCTAGAGAATTCCCAAGAAAACTTTCTCTATTCCCCTTGGTCACAGAGGACTAGCTAGCCTTCTTTGTATTCTCCCTGGCTACACTGCCTTTACACCATCAGTGACTACTTGCCGTTTTTATTGTTGTCTATGATTTGACAAAGAGGAGGCAAAGATCAAACCCCCATGAACCCTCTCCTCTATCAAATCCATGCAAGAAAAGATGGTGTCCTATGGAAATTCACCTTATTCAACTCATCACCAAAAATTGGAAATTACTGCTAAATCATCCACACATAAAGTTTAGGTAAGCTTTTTCCAAGAATAAACTTTTAGTATACATATTTTAAGACTCTCAAGTCAACAAACATGTCAAAAGAGTCTTAAACAATGTGGTAATTCAAATATTACCTGAATAGCTTGTATTTCTTATCAGTGAGTTTCTGTACCTTTTTTAATTAAAAAAGAAAAACAATGAAGTTGAATAATAAAGGGTCATAACAGTGAGGAATTTTTTAGGTGTACTCTTCATTCTCTGGGATCTAAGCAGTGCTCCAACCATAGTGTTATGATGTCCTTTTCATCTCTTCTATAATAAAGTAAAAAGTGTTTAAAAAGTAAAATAAATATTTAAAAATAAAGTTTTAGGGATTTCCAGGTATTACTAAGATTAAATAAATTCCCTCCAGATGAAAATTCCAAAATAAGTAACTTCCACTACAACTAGAACAAAACGTAACCGCAGAACATCGGTAATGAACCTTATCAAGTGAGAGCAATAAGTTCTATAGTGGTTGCATTTTCTGATTAGTCAAAATTATCTTTGAAAACTCACTCATGTATAATCAGGTCTTTGGAAGCTCAATATTAATGTCTTAGACTTCTTTTTGCGTTTAGACTATGGACACCCTGTTCTAGGTCATGGAGGTCATAAAGCCAAGGCAGTTGGGTAGATGCAAGCAGGTAAGACAATGGAAAAAAAGAGATTATTGCCCTCTACCTCAATACAGTACAACCCCAGGATGTGTATACAGTAAGACTGAACTGTGTCCAGCTGATTCTTAGGCCTTAAATTAAAAAATATATAATTTGGATTATTTAATAGCTGCAGACCTGTAGTTTTTGCATATCTTAATAACAACCCAAGGAAAAAAAAATACAAATATACAATAGGAACTGTTAGGTGTAAGTACAGTAACTGCAACTTTCATGAAATATAAATCTCAAAAGTTGCCATAGCAGTCTTAACTTTAGGTCCAAAGGGGTACAGTTTGAAAACAGCAAGAGAATTAACCACACACATTCTACTATACAGATCAGTATATATGACACTTGCTTTAGCACTTATTCACCATCCACTAGGTATTAAAACTACTAACTCAGAATTCCATTCCACAAGCATTTAACAAGACTTCTGCTCAGCTGAAAAATGGAGTTGAAAGAAACAAAGAAAAACTTATAATTTAGTTGGAGCCACAATATTCACATATTTTTTGAAAAGGACTAACACATAAAACAACGCACAATAACCTGGAGTTAATTTAGTGTAAAGAAAGGATCTGTTGCTTATTATTGCACATCTCCCATTGAAGTGTTAATAAATTCTACCACCTTAGGAGATGACTTTTAAACTTATTAAACTAATTATACTGAAAAAATAGGTACTTTTGTTCTTCACATATTCGTTCATTCGTATCTCCCCCCCCCCACCA